>JASDQU010306560.1:72318-90494 GCA_032191745.1 Picea mariana | reverse complement strand
CCATAGAAAAATCCAAGTATCTAAATCGAATGGATGAAGCATTCAGAAGGATTTGCAATCTTATTTCTCCCAATCTCCTTTTTCACATATCTTCCTGTAAAACCCCCAATGAAGCCTGGACCACCTTGAAAGGTCTCTTTGGAAAACATCATGATATGAGGGGAAACATGCTAGAGGTGGAATGTCTCACATTGGATCCAAAAATCTTCGATAATATCTAAGATTTCTTTACAAAATTTAAGGATTTACTGTCAGAGCTCAAAGCCTGTGGGGCTGATAAATCTAAGGAGGAGAAACAAATGGTTCTCACCATTCTCTCAAAACTTGGTCCTGAATTCTCCATGTTCATATCAACATTCTATTTAGTCAAATTCACCTCTAGGGCCACCTGGAAGATTCCTTCTCTTGAGGACTTTATCGAATCCCTGACACAAGAGAAAACCAAGCTCATCAACATGGGAAAAATCAAAGGCCCAAAGGTGCATTCACTTACTGTGCAAGATGAAATCCATCAATATCAGAAGTATAAATATAAATATAAAAGGAAATCTCATGCACATCTGAAGAAGGGTACTCAAAACCCTCCACCGATGCCTCTGGATCCAAAGTTGGAAAGGGAAGAAAATGGGAGAAATGCATGTACTTCCATAAAGGATTCCATCCAAAATCCACTTGCATGTAGAAACAAATAGATCTAATGACTCAAATACTTCATAAAAACAACCTTGGAGATCGCATCCCCAATGGTGCCAAGAAGAATAAGTGAGAATATCATAATCCCAAGAAAGGAAATTATAGCCATGCCTTGATTGCCATCCACTCTGTTGAGGAAAATATATGAAATGATCTTACTCAAGCATTTTCAGATTATGCTTGGCTAAAGAAAAATAGACGGGAATGTCACCCTATGTTTATAGCCATCAAAAATAAAATCCTAACTCACAAGTATTGATTACAAGTGCTTAGGCTAGTCTTCTTACAATTAAAAGCTTGCTGGAAAATTCATTTAAATATGAGTTTATGAATAAAATGGTTTTTGAAATAAATGTAGAGACAGAAGTAAATACACCAAGATGATAATCAAGACAGATGAGACATAAAGAAATCCTTTATTTCATTCCAATTCACCAAAGAGTCATTTCTTTTACAAAATATGATGAAGATATTTCAGACCAAAGTCAAACTTAGACATCCTCGATGGAACATACAAAAGGACCTCTGAAATAAAATAAAAAACTGAAATCTAAAAGTTGGATCAGCTTGCCACATATTGTTTCCCACTCAACTCTTCACAATGGCCTTTGTTAGTCATGAAAACTAATTCACAAACAAACAAGTCTACACAGACTATCAAATATAGATCAACACCTCTGAAAAACAAGTGTATGAATGATGTAATTCATCCTTGAATCTTGTTGTCTACAATAAGACCCTGCTATCATAAAAAATAATTAGGCTTGTGATAAATTAAGGAATGAATGAAAACTAAACTATCTTAGAATAAACTCAAAGAGAAAACCTTAGTATGCTTCTCCTTTTATCCCCTATCTTGTTCATCCCTTTCCTTTTTCCTTTAAGCAAATTAGAATTGGTTGAAGTAGTTGAACCACCTCATTAGTTAAGTTAACTAAAACTCAACCAACTCTTAGTTAAGGGGGGAAGAGTAATAAATAATAGTAAGGGTTTTAAATAAATAATAACTATTAGGTGGGACCCCTTGTGACTCCCTTTAGTTCTCAACAATCATAACATAACTAATCAATTAAACAAAACACCCCTCCTTTTGACTCCCATCATCACATCCATATTTGACAATTTATCTCAATAATATTTGCAACTGTTTCCAAAATATATTACCAACATATCCAAAACATGCTATACGAAAATGAGAAGTCAACTTTCATCAACAAATAAAAACTTAAAATCCATATTTTTCAGTTTGTGAGGCAATCTTTCCCTTGTTAATCTTATCATATTTTAGTCCTTATGAACCTGCCTTAGGCTGTGTGGAATCTTTAAGCCTCATCTCGTTGATCATATGAGAGAAATCATCCTTCCAATGCATGTGGGAGGACATAGATTTATCAGAATTATTTGAAGATGCGAAAGGGGCAGTAGCAACTTTCTCTTTGACAGGGGCACAGTAGGCCTCGGTTTTCAGCCTTTTATTTGAATATCATTCATGTATGCATAATTTATTAGCAAATAGTTCATTTAACAACCATACAAGACAAATATTTAAAAATATGAAATAGATTTTGGCTCAACAACATATCAGACTCATGCAATCCAATCCATATAAATTGTTTAACTGTTTTCAATGAGCAGGGGGTGAACAAAAGGTCCTGGAATATGTGAGGGGCTTGTAGTTAGCGAAAAATGATAAAATGAAGGGGAAAAAAACACGGTTACTGAACAAAGACAACAAACAATCAACTGTAATGCAGACCAAAGAAAACATCATTGTGATCCAACCAAGAAAATGTAACTTCCAACTGCTTCAATACAAAATTCTCCTTGACTGTAATCAGTTTTAGAACACGAAGTGAAAAATTAATGTGGGAAGGCGAGGGGGATGTAATTAGAAAAAAGAGAAATAATGGTAGGGAAAGAGAGTGATTATTGTTCATAAAATTAATTAAGTGATCCATAAACCATTCTATAAAGGAAACACACCAACCAAATGACCACTGAGACCCCAAACAATTGTTGTGTACAGTTCAAGCAATCATGTGCATTAACTTGCTCCCTGTTTGTAATCAAATATTTAACACAGTGTCATCAAAACAAGATAGTATGCACTCCACAATAACCTGTAAGGGAGCTCTGTTCATCTCACTTGTCCATTTAATATTCTAAAACACTTCCCAAATGAATAAACAGTAAACCACTTTGTTCAGCATCAAAATCAACCATTGCCCATGAATTATTTCAATCATCAAATACAAATCAAAGGTCATGCTCGATTATGTCTTTTAATGCATTTAATAAATTGAAATGGGGTTATACTGTCACAGAACCTATGTCTATTTCTTCTATGAAACATGATATTCATCAATACACATAACAGACTACCACATACAACCATAAATTATTTTAAATGCAAGATCTTGACTTGTCATTTAAACTCACAGACAACCATCACCATTCAACACATACTATGTTTTGGAATACACAAACATCCTACAAAAAGAAAGAGCATTTCCATGACTATACAGGTTCAATCACTCTGAATCTAAACATCCATGGTGTTGGGCTATCAATCCAATACAACGAGGCATCAACAATATTTCTCAATTAATCAAATTGCAACAAAACCATAATGTGTAAAACATTGTGCCCATCCTTGATGACGCAATCAAATAACCATAATATATACAGTGGATTCAAATTCCATAATCATCCTAATCGCAAAAAACATTTGGCCAAAAAACACATAGTCATAGTATCACTGACTCATGTTGTAGGAACACCACACATACCAATGCATCATGCGTGAAGCATCATTAATCATTTGTAAACTAATGTTGAATTAACATTCTGATAACCTCAATGCAAAAGACAATGACTGTGTATCAACCCCATTCTTCAATCAACCAATTTCAATGTCGAGTTTATCAATTAGACTGACATAATAACCAATTGCAGTGACTAAGTACCAATAAGAAAAACAATGTAAGGATAATCAACAGAGACGAGTTAACAATAGAACATTATCGACGATGCATCACCAATTTATAACCATTGACCATGTATCCATCATGACATAATGGGTTTCCTTTATCAAAACCGAGCTTTGAGTAATCAAGGATTGGCCCTGTGAACCAACACAGGGAGACATGGAGGCTCTCCCCAACATCGGGTTAGAACCTTCGAGACCAATGGTAAATGAACAAGGTATACCACAAATGTCTTCGCAAACATGGTGACAATTTCTGAGACAGGAGAGGCTATGAACAGAGGAGCAAGGCCCCATTTTGGCCCTGTAATGATACTTATCACATGAAGGGTATAACCCTTGTGGCTCTACCAACCAACCCAACAATGATGAGATAGGACAGGGCCGAGAAATAACAGTAACCTTAAGCAAGCCCTTTGGAAAAAAACCATCACAACCCACTGTAGACACTAGTAACATGAACGAACTCATACCCAAGTGAAGCAAAGCGTAGTGACACAAAGTGTTCAAAACCCAAAAACAACAAAATATTGGGTATGGAATACGAAGGTGTGGAGACCACCATCCACTCTAAACCAAATGAAACCCTCCAACTAAAACCAACAAGAATGACAAAGAGCCTTTATGGATTCTAATACTCAGAATGACCAGTAACATTGTGACCTCAAACATTATCGCAGTGAAAGCCACCAATGACTCATTCCAAAAGAATATCACAACTTTACATAGTTTCCATAATTAAGGAAAGAACAAACCAATACATCCAAGCCAATATCTATTTCATAACCAGAGCAGACTCATGGATGGAAAAAAAAAAACATACCTATAATCAAAAACATCTTAAAAATGTGAGTTGGTCGAGCGGTTCTCCCTATGCTTGAAAGTCAGAGCCTAACCACAGAAAAATAGTTGAAAAATAGCCTACTAGGGTGGCATCCAATGGAAGGAGTAAGGGTGATGTGCAATAAATGCACGTCCCCTCCATCCCAATCAATTAATTCCTTAGTACATGCCAGCAAGATTCCATTAACTCATTCAATTAAACCATGTATCGAAACCATCACACACTAATTGCCAATAATGCAACCCATATCACATTCATCCATTTCCAACTTATGCCATAACATAAATCAACCATATCGCATATAACTCAATCAAACCACATAGCTACTAACGTGTTAGCTAGGATTTATAAACAATCATTTCAATTTCAATGTATGTAGAGTAGTATATTAGCATAGTTTAATTTCTTCCTTTTGCATTTGTTTATATTGATGTTTCCCTTTCCCAACTTCTCTTTATGTTTTCTTACTAACATGTCTCTTGTGCAGGTGTCCTAGTAATGGATCCAAGAACAGATAACAATGAAAACCATGGATAACATAGGTCGTTGTGACATAAAATTTGAACCTAGAGCAGCAGAAAAAAAACATATAACATGCCTTGTCCATCATCCAATTGTTGCCATTAGAACTAACACATAATAGGCCCTATCCATTTCCAATAAAAAAAGATCTCATCAACCATGTAAGCAGTATCAAACAGTGGCACAAACATCAAATAAGATCTCGATGTTATCTCTCAATCTACAAGGGGGTCCATCCTACTAGTATTATTATTATTGTAGCTTATAATAATAGGCTTTAGCAATACTTTGTGGTAAGAACCTTGGTTGTGATTTTTTAATCGCCAACAAACTGGCGACTCCAGAGGAAAATTTGTTTTCAACATATTTAGAACTCATAACTCATGGTTTTTCATACCAAGAACAACAGGTCAAGAAGATATACCAGGAAGGTTATGCAACAGGGGGAAGTGAACGGATTTAATGGAAAAATGACTGGGAATTTGGGAGTAACTCATGAAAATTGTAAATTATGAGGGTTTTTACCACTATATGCATAATCATTCAACCGAAATCTTCTCTTTCGTTCAAGGAGAAAATTTTCAGATTTTCTATTTAAAACATTAATGAATGAAGAAATGGCCAGAAGAAGCAGGAAATAACCAATTATTTATAAGAAAGTAGTGGAAATAGATAACAAATTCAAGTGTGCCTTCATGGAAAACATCGTAACAGTTGTGTAAGCTTGATTATTATTGACTAACAATGCTTTGCAGGAGTTTCACTGTGGCAGAATTGATCCAATCATCCTATTTTGACCAAATTAACTAGAAAATGGTAGGAAACAAAATCATGACAGAAGTAAATTTGCAAAAATTAAAACAGCAGTAATAAAATGACAGAAACGTAAAAGTAGTAGGAAAAATTAAAATGGATAGTAGAAGTCAAACTACTGTAAGGAAGAATAGCACAAAAAGGAAAGCAGATCTAGGCTACTAGCATACAGAAAATCCAAACAACATTAGAACTTTTCATGTTGGTCCCTCGCAATGTTTCAAGCGAGAATCTTTAGTGTTGTAGGAAAACAATTTCTCATGTAAATCCTTTAGAATGTAAGAGTTAGTGTCCAGGACAAAAGTAATTTTGAAAGGACCCAAAAATAACACTTGGAACTTCGAGGTAATTATTAGCCTTTTAACGCATATGATTAGATCATCAAGGTAGATGTGGTTGTTGATCAATTCATCAAGAGTTTTGTGGATAGGTATTTTAAAAGAGGTACTTGCATCAGGTAAGCTAGAAGGCATGAATTTATAAGACATAGTACCCCAATTAGTGATAAAAGTGGTTTTGTGAACATCTGACCCTTTTACCTTGATTTTCCCGTAACCCTAAAAAACGTCAAGTAAGGGCCTCATCTGTGACCTTACAACCTGCTACAGAATCATTTCCATATTAAGAGGAGGAAAAGGATTTCTCATAATATCCTGACTGAGAGTGTGAAAATTAATGAAATTTCTAATATGATCAGCAGTCTTCGAAAGATGTACCCAATTGGAAACCGATTCAGAGTAGACTGGAAAAATAATTCCAGCCTTTAAGAAATTTTCCAACTCCCTTTGAATGGTTTCTTTAAATGAAGAGTTAATAGGTCTTTGTTTTTGTCTAGTTGGTTTCATAGCATGTTGAATAAGACTATTATAAAAACCATGAAGATCCTCATAAGACCAAGCAAAAACATTTTGAAATCCACCAAGTAGCTTGGAAAACCTCATTTCATCTTTATCAGAACATTGGACACTTATTTTAGCACTCTTTGAAGATTCAAGTGCCCCAATGTTCAAGGAGATGGTTTCACCCACCTTCTTTCTTGATTCCCCTTCTCTCTTTTTCTCTTTATTGCCTAGATCACTTAATGAAAATGAACTCTAAAGAGGAGTCAAGCCCTTAGGAATCTTTTCATCTTCTATGGATGTCATTTCCTTGGGGTTAAGAGGTTCATATTGAATGAAATCACAAATTCTCTCATCGTTAGGGAAGGCCTTCCAAAGATCTACATTGTTTGGGATATGTGAACGATGTAGAGATTGAAAAGAACAATCATGCCTATGAGGAAAACATTGTTGATTAGAAGAAGCTACAAAGACAGCTAGCCGATCAGCCATTGAATTCAACTCCCTCTTAACATGAGTGATGTTGAAAGATAAAAGGTTCGAGATAAGTGCTCAAACATTTTGGGTGTATCGTTCCATCAACTCGTTTCTAGGAGAGCATACCTTATGTATCAGGTTCACAACAAGCTCATAATCTCCAAAAACTGAAAGGTGACCACAACCGATATTAAGGGCACTTTCAATGCCTAATAATAAATCTTCTAATTCAGTGACATTGTTTGTGCGAGAAAACTCCAACCTCTAAGACAACTTATGAATTCTCCCTATAGGGAAAACCAAGATAATGCCAGCCCCATTACCTTCATTAGAGCGTGAACCATCAAACTGCATATGTTGCATATCATCCTCTAAATAGATTTGTTTCAAAGGAATATTATCCTCCTCTGCAAATATGGAATACACTCTTAGGTCCTCTTCGATATAGTTTACACTAGATTGAGGAACACTCTCTATGTAGGGTGAAATCCTTCCCTCTCTAAAGACTATAATTTTCTTACCATTCTGAGGCACAGATAAATGTTTCCCATCGAGTGAGAGGTATCCACTTGTTAAGGCTTTCCAGTCTCTTCCCAAGATAATCGAGTAATTTCTTATAGGCATATCAATTACCTGAATGTTGAGGGTTGTCCTTATTTCAGGATGAGCGCATAAAACTAAGGTCGCATCCTTAATCTCACCTATGGTCATTTTTTGTAGACTATTATAGGAGAGCATGCTTCTGGCGTTTTCATTTGTACAAGAAAATCCTATCTCTTCCATAATAATCTTCGACATCACACTTGGGCCCGAACTGCCATCAATGAGGAAACAATGGGTGATCTTATCCATAATATTTATAGAAATATAAAAAGGGGGATTTTTTACAGGGTATCTAAAGTTGTGTACACCTACTTTATTTACAGATGAAGCTTCTTCATTTACCTCTTCAGAAATATTGGATGCAAGGGAAGCTTTTCCTTCCATGAATTGTTTCAAATGCATTGTTATTCAGGGATGACGACCATGTCCAAAAGGGTTGCATCTTCTTTGATGTTGGCCAACTGGTTCAAGATATTGTATTTGGAAGAGGGGAGAAGAGAAGTTGTTCCTTGACTTTCAGGAACTTTAGGAACTTGAACAGTAGCAGTGGGTGAGGATGAGCTTGGGCTAGAAGAAATGCGGGCAGGATCAAATTTTCCCTTGGGAGCATAGGCTTTATTTCTAGTATTGATGATCATAATGTCTTCTGGCTCTGCAAAATATAGGACAATCATAGTATCTTTTGGTATTTTACCAAAGATCTTATCTCTGGCACTCTTCCTTACCTCACATGTAGCTTCCTCGTGGTGTTCCTCGTAGAAGTTACACCATCTTCGAGGCAAGATGGCTTTAGGTTAAAAATTGTTTTCAATCAGATCTATAAAGGGGGGTGCAGAAGAGGATGAAGTTCCAGGGGTGAGAGGTAAGGAATTCCCCCTTCTCTCAAATGTTATCATACAATTGTTAATATATTGGACTAGTTGTAAGAGGGAGGACATGTCTGTCTATCTAACTGATTCTCCCTAGGGAAGACCTATTCTTTCAAGATGTTCTTCATACTCTGAACAAGTATGCAGAGCAGAACCAAGATTATCAATGGATTTTTCCTCAAGCCTATGAAGGTAGGGGGAAGGAAATGAATTGTAGTAATGCATGAAAGAGGCTTGGTTCTGAGGGAAGATGAGTTCGGGGATTTCATTGTATAGCTTGGTGAAATACAAGTTGAAAGACTTGATGGTCTCACCATCCTTATATGTGACGTTATTGTATTCCCTTGACTTCTCATTTGGGCTTTTAGATTTCCCATAAGTGGAAATGAACCAATAGATCAATTCCTCCCAAGAAGATAGAATCTTAAGAGGACGTTCAAAGAAGTCATTCGTAGCCTTTCCTTCCAAGGAATTGATGAATAAGTGCATACAAGTATCATTGTCATTGGATCCTATGTTATGACAAGCATTAGATAATGCCACCAGGTGTTCGTTTGTAGTGACAGTGTTATTTCCCGAGAACTTAGGAATATTCTCCTTGAACTTAGGAAGTGGATGAGTAGCAGGTGCTAAGTTAAGAGGGGAGGAAACATGCCATGGTGTGGTTGTGGCGTCTTATTCAAACTGAAAAAGCACATACTTTTTAATAACCTTGGTAGGATTTTTGGTAGATTGAACAGGGATATGGTGGATATATAAGCTACCAATCACTAACGAAGATGAATCCTGAGAGGAGGAAGCGCCTTCCATACCACCAAAGCCACCACTAGATGTCATCTTGTGTATGATAGAAGAGGGAAAGAAAGATGAACTGGATGAATCAGACAAAGTTCTCCTTAGAGAACTTTGTTGGGTAGATAACACAATGTTCCTTATTCTTATTACAGTAATAGGATTGATTTCCAGTGATAAGCCTCTTATTCTCCTAGAAGCACGAGAGTCTAAGGACATGAAAGAAAGGCCAAAACTGAAGAAACAAGAAGGCTACTTTTGATTGCTAGGTTGTCTATGTCTATCTTCCCAACGTTCTTGTGCACTAATATCTCATTCAATTTCTTCCCAAGAATGGTTAAGTTGAGCACAAGTATTGGTAGTGTCCAAAATGGTGTTAAATAGGTTCAAAGAAATTATGTTTTGGTCTTGGATATTGGGCTCAATATCGGGTTGCCTTTTAACATGAACAATCATTAAGAAATAAAACAGTCAAAGAATCAATATCAGAAAAATAGATGTATCGATGAAAATCGAGTGTAAAAATTAACCAGAGAGATATCGAAGATCTCCCCAATATGGTCGCCAAATAAATTTTGAGGAAAATATATGAAATGATCTTACTCAATCATTTTTAGATCCTTCTTGCCTAAATAAAAATAGACGGGAATGTCACCCTATGTTTATAGCCTTCAAAAATAAAATCCTAACTCACAAGTATTGATTACAAGTGCTTAGGCTATTCTTTTTACAATTAAAAGCTTGCTGGAAAATTCATTTAAATGTAATTTTCCTAAAAAAATAGTTGCTGAAATAAATGTAGAGACAGAAGTAAAGACACCAAGATGATAATTAAGACAGATGAGACATAAAGCAATCCTTTATTTCATTCAAATTCACCAAAGAGTCATTCCTTTTACAAAATTTCATGAAGATATTCCGGACCAAAGTCAAACTTAGACATCGGACCCGATGGAACATACAAAAGGACCTCTGAAAGAAAATGAAAACCTGAACTCTAAAAGATGGATTAGCTTGCCACGGATTGCTGCCCACTTGACTCTTCACAATAGCCTTTTTTAGTCATGAAAACTAATTCACAAACTGACAAGTCTACACAGACTATCAAAGATAGATCAACACCTATGAAAAACAATTGTTTGAATGATGCAATTCATCCATGAATCTTGTTGTGTACAATAAGAACCTACTATCATAAAAAATAATTAGGCTTGTGATAAATTAAGGAATGAATGAAAACTGAACTATCTTAGCATAAAATCAAAGAGAAAACCTTAGTATGCTTCCCCTTCTATCCCCTCTCTTGTTCCTCCCTTTCCTTTTCTCTTTAAGAAAATTAGAATTGGTTGAAGTAGTTGAACCACCTCATTAGTTAAGTTAACTAAAACTCAACCAACTTTTAGTTAAGGGGGGAAGAGTAATAAATAATAATAAGGGTTTTAAATAAATAATAACTAGTAGGTGGAACCCCTTGTGACTCCCTTTAGTTCTCAATAATCATAACATAACTAGTCAATTAAACAAAACACCCATCCTTGTGACTCCCATCATCTCATCCATATTTGAAAATTTATCTCAATAATATTTGAAACTATTTCAAAAATATATTACCAACATATCCAAAACATGTTATACGAAAATCTGAAGTCAGTTGTCATCAACAAATAAAAACTTAAAATCCATATTTTCCAGTTTGTGAGGCAATGTTTCCCTTGTTGATGCTATCATATTTTAGTCCTTTTGAACCTGCCTTAGGCTATGTGGAATATTTAAGCCTCATCTCACTAATCATGTTAGAGAAATCGTCCTTCCAATGCATTTGGGAGGACACAAATTTATTAGAATTATTTGAAGATTCAGAGGGGGCAGTAGCGACTTTCTCTTTGACAGGGGCATAGTAGGCCTCAGTTTTCATCCTTTTATTTGAATAGCTCATTCTTGTATGCATAATTGATTAGACAATAGTTCCTTTAACAACCATACATGACAAATCTTTAAAAATATGAAATAGATTTTAGCTTAGCAACATATCAGACTCATGCAATCCAATCCATATAAATTGTTTAACTGTTTTCAATGAGTAGGGGGTGAACAAAAGGTCCTAGGATATGTGAGGGGCTTGTATCTAGCAAAAAATGATAAAATGAAGGGGAAAAGAACATGGTTACTGCTCAAAGACAACAAACAATCAACTGTAATGCAGACCAAAGAAAACATCACTGTGATCCAACCAAGAAAATGTAACTTCCAACTACTTCAATATAGAATTCTCCTTGACTATAATCAATTTTATAACAGGGAGTGAAAAATGAAAGTGGGAAGGAGAGGGGGTTGTAATTAGCGGAAAGAGAAAAAATGGTAGGGAAAGAGAGTGATTATTGTTTATAAAAATAATTAAGTGTTCCATAAACCATTCTATAAAAAGGAAACACACCAACCAAATGACCATTGAGACCCAAAACAATTATTGTGTACAGTTCAAGCAATCATGTGCATTAACTTTCTCCTTGTTTGTAATCAAATATTTAACATAGTGTCATCAAAACAAGACAATATGCATTCCACAACAGACTGTAAGGGATATATGTTCATCTCACTTATCCAGTTAATATTTTAAAACACTTCCCAAATGAATAAACAGTAAACCACTTTGTTCAGCATCAAAATCAACCACTGCCCACGAATTATTTCAATCATCAAATACAAACTCAAAGGTCATGGTCAATTATGTCTTTTAATCCATTTAATAAATTGCAATGGGGTTATATTGTCATAGACCCTATGTCTATTTCTGCTATGAAACATGATATTCATCAATACACATAGCGAACTGCCACATACAACTATCAATTATTTTAAATGCAAGATCTTGACTTGTCATTTAAACTCACAGACATCCATCACCATTCAACACATACTATGTTGTTGAATACACATACATCCAATAAAATGAAAGAGAATTTCCATGACTGTACAGGTTCAATCACTTTGAATCTAAACATCCACAGTGTTAGGCTATCAATCAAATACAATGAGGAAGCAACAATATTGCTCAATTAAACAAATTGTAACAAAACCATCTGTGTAGAAACTTGTGCCCATCCTTAATGACGTAAACAAATAACCATAACATATAAAGTGGATGGAAATGCCATAATCATCCTGATCGCAATAACCATTTGTCCAAAAAACACATAGTCATAGTATCATTGACTCATGTTGTAGGAACACGACACATACTAATGCATCACGCATGAAGCATCATTAATCAATTGTAAACTAACGTTGAATTAACATTCCAATAACCTCAAAGAAAAAGAAAATGACTGTATATCAACCCCATTCTTCAATCAACCAATTTCAATGCCAAGTTTATCAATTAGACTATCATAATAACCAATTGAAGTGACTAAGTACCAATAATTAAAACACTGTAAGGATAATCAATGGAGATGAATTAACAATAGAACATTATCGATGATGCATCACCAATTCATAACCATCGACCATGTATCCACAATGACATAATGGGTTTCCTTTATCAAAACCGAGATTTGAGTAATCAAGGATTGGCCCTATGGAACAACACAGGGAGACATGGAGACACCCCCCAACATCGGGTTAGAACCTTCGAGACCAATGGTGCATGCACAAGGTATACCATGGATGTCTTCGCAAACAGGGTGACAATTCTCATGACAGGAGAGGCTATGAATAGAGGACCAAGGCCCCATTTTGGCTCTGTAATGATACTTAGCACACACAGGGTATAACCCTCGTCGCTCTACTAGCCAACCCAAGAATGTTGAGATAGGACAAGGTCAAGAAATAACAGTAACATTAAGCAAGCCACTTGGAAAACAACCCACTATGCACACTAGTAACATGAATGAACTCATACCCAAGTGAAGCAAAGCACAGTGACACAAGCTATTCAAAACCCCAAAACAAAAAAAGATTGGGTATGGAATACGAAGGTGTGGAGACCACCAGCCAGTCTAAACCAAATGAAACCCTCTGACTAAAACCAACAAGGATGACAGAGAGCCTTTATGGATGCTAATACGTAGAACGACCAGTAACATTCTAACCTCAAACATTATCACAACAAAAGCCACCAACGACTCATTCAAAAAGAATATCATAATTTTATATAGTTTACATACTTAAGGAAAGAACAAACCAATACATCTGAGCCAATATATATTTCATAACTAGAGAAGACTCATGGATGGAAAAAAAAAACATACCTGTAATAAAAAACAACTTAAAACGTGAGTTGGCCAAGTGGTTCTCCCTTTGCTTGAAATTCGAAGTCTAACCACATAAACACAGTTGAACAATAGTTGATTAGGGTGGCAGCCAGTGGAAGGTGTAAGGGTGATGTGCAGTAAATTCATGTTGCCTCCATCCCAGTCAATGAATTCCTTAGTACACGCAAGCAAGCTTCCATTAACTCATTCAATTAAACCATGTATTGAAACCATCACCCACTAATTGCAAATAGCGCGACCCATATCACATTCATCCATTTCCAACTTATGCCATAACATAAATCAACCATATCCCATATAAATCAATCAAATCACATAGCTATTAACTTGTTATCTAGGATTTATCAACAATCATTTCAATTTCAATGCATGTAGAGTAATATATTAGTAGAGTTTAATTTCTTCCTTTTGCATTTGTTTATATTGCTTTTTCCGTTTCACAACTTCTCTTTATGTTTCGTTGCTAACATGTTTTTTGTGCAGGTGTCCAAGTAATGGATCCAAGAACACATAACAATGACAACCATGGATAACATGGGTCATTGTAACATAAAATTTGAACCTAGAACAATAGAAAAAAAACATATAACATCCATTGTCCATCATCCAATTGTCTCCATTAAAACTAACACATGATAGGCCCTATCCATTTCCAATAAAAAATGATCTCATCAATCATGTAAGAAGTATCGAACAATGGCACAAACATTAAATAAGATCTCGATATTATCTCTTGATCTACAAGGGGGTCCCACCTACTAGTATTATTCTTATTATAGCTTATAATAATAGGCTTTAGCAATACTTTGGGGGCAGAACCTTCATTGCGATCTTTTAATCATCAACAAACTCCTCTCCTGATTCTTGGACTATAGATTCAGGAGCATCACATCAAATGGCTGCCAAAAAATCAATATATTCTTCATTGGATGAATGCAAAGGTCCTCCTATTATGATGGGGGAAAACTCTCTAGTCGAGGTCACCGACAAAGGAAGGATTGAACTCACCAATGAAAGCTTCAAGAATGTGTTGCATGTTCCCAAACTTTTCGTAAATCTTCTCTCCATGTATCAGATGATGAATTATGGCACCAGAAATAAAGTCATATTCACACCAAATGAATTGGACATCTATCACATGAAAACCAATTTGAGGTTTTCTATTGATAAGGTAAATCATCAATCTAGATTGTATACATTTTCTGAATTTATTGAACCGGATTCTTCTTTACTGCTTACCTATGTTGATGAAAGTAGTAGGATATGGAACGAAAGGTTCAAAAATTTGAATTTCATATATATGCAATAGCTTAGCAAGAAAATATTGGTTGATGTTCTACCAGACATCCATTTCTCCATAGGAGTCTATGAGGGATGTTTTCTTGGAAAACACCCTCAAGATAAATTCGAAAAAGGAAAGACTCAAACAGCTTCCTCTCCTTTAGATCTGATCCATAGTGACCTCATGGGTCCTTTTCCTCATCCATCTATCAGAAAAGTGAGTTTTTTTCTCATTTTTGTTGATGATTTCTCACGTTTCACATGGATTTACTTTCTCAGGAAAAAATATGAGGTCTTTCAACACCTCAAAGATTTCAAAGCCCTGGTTGAGACCTAATGGGGAAAGAAAATCAAAGTCCTCTGAACTGATAACGGGGGAGAGTATGTCAATCATGAGATCCATAATCTTTGTCAAGATGCAGGGATTTAGTTACAGCACACAGTTCCCTATACTCTGCAGCCAAACATAGTTGTTGAGCGGAAAAACAGATCTCTAAAACAGATGTCATCTTGCTTGCTACATGCAAAGTCACTACCACATAGACTATCGGACGAAGAAATTAATTTTGAAACATACATCAAAAATAGATCTCCTCATAGATATGTCAAGGATAACACCCCCTATGAGGCTTGGAGCAGCCTCAAACCAAAATTGACCCACTTTCATATTTTTGGTTCACGTGCATGGGCTTAGATTCCCTCTGAAAAGAAGAAGGCACTTGATCCAAAGAGAACTGAGTCTATTTTTGTTGGATACCCTGACAGTGTGAAGGGATACAGACTTATTGATATTTCCTCAAACCAAATCATCATTGAGCGAAGTGTCCAATTTGAGGAAAGTGTCTATCATGTACCTCAACAGCTGCATGTAGACACCTTCATTCTTCCACCTGTTCGAGACGATGAGCATGCACATGCCAACTCTTATTCAGACAAGAATTTTGATTCAGATGACTCAGATGATCTAGATACAAAGTCAGTACAGTCATATGTAGAGTCAGAAAATTTGGATGCATATGCAGAGCCAAGACAGAGGCCTAAGTGGGCACAGACTAATCATCAGGATGCAGGGGATCTTGTTCATGATCGAGTCGATACTAGGAAGACTCGATCTGATTTCGAGCAACCTCCTATTGCACTCACTTCCACTGAACCATTTCCCTCCAGGCATATTTTCTTGGTTTAGTCTTCATATCCACAATCTTATGGTGAGGCTGCTGGAAATCCCTTTTGGGAATCTTCCATGCAGGAGGAGTAAAACTCCCTCCTTGAGAACCAAAATTGGGATCTAGTTCCCCTTCCTTCTCGAAGAAAACTTGTCATGTGCAGATGGGTCTACAGGACCAAGAGTGCAACAGATGGGCAAATTAGCAGATACAAAGCCAGGCTTGTTGCCAAAGGATTTCAGCAGGTACATGGAATTGACTATGGTGAGACCTTCACTCCTGTAGCGAATATGGATTCCATACATTTGGAACTTTCCATTGCGTCGACCAAGGGATGGGAAGTCCATTAGATGGATGTGAAGAATGAATTTCTTCATGGTGATCTCTCTAAGGAGATCTATATGGAGCAGCCCCAGGTATTTATGCATGACTCATCTTTGGTCTGTCGACTGAAGAAGTCTCTTTATGGCCTCAAGCAGGCTCTGAGGTCATGGTATGCCAAGATGGAAACCTACCTGTTGTCACAGAACTTTGTACATTGTAAATAAAACCTAAATGTCTACATGATCAGGAAGGTTGATTAACTTATACTCTTAGTTCTGTATGTTGATGATTTGTTGATCATCGGTTGCTCAACTTCAGTGATTGTTGCAGTCAAGAGGATTCTACATGACAGGTTTTTGATGATGGACATGGTTCCACTACACTTCTTCCTTGGACTCAATATCAGTCAGGATGCATCAGGAATCAAACCATATAAAGCAAAGTATGCACAAGATCTACTTGAGACATTTCAAATGATAGACTGCAAGTCTACTCCGACTCCTTTCCTATCAAGAGTCAAACTTGAGGATGGTGTGGATACTCCACTGGTTGACAACACACTATACAGAGAGCTAGTGGGGAGCTTGTTGTATCTCACACACTACATACCAGACCTCTCCTATGTAGTTGGCATAGTTTCCAGGTTCATGCAATAGCTGCATGAGCTACATTGGAAGGCTGCAAAGCATATCTTTCGATACGTACATGGCACCATCACCTTTGGGATTCATTATGCAGCATACTCTACATTATATCTCATCGGGTTTACTAATTCTAATTGGGTTGGCGATAACATTGATCGCAATTCCTCATCTGGTTACTCACTCAGTCTTGGTTTCGAGCCTATCTTTTTTTCAAGCAAGAAGCATGTTGTTATTTCTCTTTATTCAGCCGAGGTAGAGTGCAAAGGGGTAGTTAACATAACCATTCAGGTTACGTGGCTACAACATTTTATCACTGAGCTGGGAATTCAGTTTCATCATCTGATCATCATATGGTGTGACAACCTGAGCACTCTGAAGTTATACAGAGATCTCATTCAGAGGCCACGGACAAAGCACATTGAGATCCACATGCACTACATTTGGGACTTATTACATGAGGGGATCATCGACCTACAATTTTTTCCTTCAGCAGAACAGATGGCAAACATCTTCACCAAGAACTTCAATGAGCAGAAGTTCCACTCTCCGTGAAGTTGTCTTGGAGTGAAGGACATAGTTGCCTAGTAATGGCTAGTTCTTATTTTTACATACATTGTACCTTGAGGGGGGGGTTTCCTATTAGGTTTTCCCTCTTTCCTCACTTTATTTCACTGTATATTTTGTATTTGGGTACCTAACATGGCTTTGTTTCCGCCACCGATTCTTTATTTTCGCCATAGTGATGTTCAGGGGGGTGTTGGAGTTACTTCACACACACCTAGGATTTATTTTTCCTAAGGTCCTAAGGTTTTTCCTATGTTTATTAGTCATTATTCAGTCTCCTAAATTTTAGGGGAGAATATTTCACCTCGAGGATATTCTCTTCAGTTGACACTTCAGTTTGACTAGTTGAGTTCAGTCTAGATGTTGCATTGGTTTTTTCACCATGAAAAATTGGGATCATCACCATGCTAATGTGAATTAGCCTTGGTTTCATCACCAAAATATATCATTACCCTTGATTCCTTGATATACTCTTCACTACACTC
>JASDQU010306560.1:55544-72269 GCA_032191745.1 Picea mariana | reverse complement strand
TGGTAGTTCACTCTCGTAACTATTGGTGTTTGTGTAGATCAATCTAGACCACCACTATGGAGCATTGGTTCTCCTCCATCATGCATTGATTGATTTATACAGAGTATATCATGTGTAAATTATTCATTATTCATTACAGTTAATGAGAATTCTTACCTTCTTTCTCTCTTGCTTCTTCTCTCTCAATTTCTCTCTGCAAATGTGTGTGGTATTTTATAGATAGATCTATTATGTGCAGGTTCAACACATTCACATGGTATCACAACCAACAAACTTCTAAGAAAAATCTACACCAAATTTTTTGCAGGTACAAAAGATTGAAGACATCAGAAAGATGGATTTCCCAAAAGAATTCATTCTTACACCTTACAATTACCTTGCATGTAAGGAGAAAATAGTAATACATCTCCAAACTAGAGCATTGTACAGGTTAATCTTGGATACAAACATAGAACCAAAATCAGCCATAGAAAAATCCAAGTATCTATATCGAATGGATGAAGCATTCAGAACGATTTGCAATCTTATTTCTCTCGATCTCCTTTTTCACATATCTTCAAGTAAAATCCCTAATGAATCATGGAACACCTTGGAAGGAATATTTTTAAAAATGTATGAGATGGGGGGACACATGATGGAAGTGTATATGCTCACATTGGATCCAAAAATCTTGGAAAATATCCAAGATTTCTTTACAAAATTCAAGGATTTACTGTCGCAAATCAAAGCTTGTGGGGTTGATAAATCTGAGGAGAAACAAATGGTTCTCACCATTCTCTCCAAAATTGGTCCTGAATTCTCCTTGTTTGTATCAACATTCCATTCAGTCAAATTCACCTCTAGAGCCACCTAGAATATTCCTTCTCTTGAGAACTTTATCGAATCCCTGACACAAGAGAAAACCAAGCTCATCAACACGGGAAAAATCGAAGGTGCAAAGGCGCATGAAGTTACTATGAAAGATGACAACCATCAATATCAGAAATATAAATATAAATAAAAAAGGAAATATCATGCACATCTGAAGAAGGAAGGGTACTCAAAGCGATTCACCTATGCCTCCAGATCCAAAGGTGGAAAGGGAAGAAAAGGGGAGAAATGCACGTATTTCCATAAAGGATTCCACCCATAATCCACATGCATGCAAAAACAAATAGATCGAATGACTCAAATACTTCAGCAAAACAACCTTGGAGATCGCATCCCTGAGGGTTCCAAGAAGAAGAAGCCAAAAGATCAAAATCCTGAGAAATGAACTTCTAGCCATGCCTTGATTGCCATCCATTCCTCTCTCGATGATTGGATCACAGATTTAGGAGAATCACATCACATGGTTGCCACAAAAGTAGTCTATTATTCATTGGATTCATGCAGAGTTCCTACTATTCTGATAGGGGAAAAACCTCTAGTCGAGGTCACCGACAAAGGAAGGATTGAACTCACCAACGGAAGCTTCAAGAATGTGTTGCATGTTCCCAACCTTTCCATCAATCTTCTCTCCGTGTATCAGATAATGAATTCTAGCACCAAAAATAAATTCATATTCACACCAAATGCGGTGGACATCTATGACATGCAAACCAATTCCATAGTTTCTACCGGTGAGGTAAATCATCAATCTAGATTGTATACATTTTTTGAATTTGTTGAACCAAATTTTGCTTTACTGCTTACCCATGCTAATGAAAGTAGTAGGATATGGAACGAAAGGTTCATACATTTGAATTTCATATATATGCAACAACTTAGCAAGAAAATATTGGTTGATGGTATATCGGGCATCCATTTCTCCAAAGGAGTCTGTGAGGGATGTGTTCTTGGAAAACACCCTCAAGAGAAATTCGACAAAGGAAAGACTCAAAGAGCTTCCTATCCTTTAGATCTGATCCATAGTGACTTCATGGTTCATTTTCCGCATCCATATATCAGTAAAGTGAGGTTTGTTCTAATTTTGTTTGATTATTTCTCACGTTTCACATGGATTTAGTTTCTCATGCAAAAATCTGAGGTCTTTCAACACCTTAAAGATTTCAAAGCCCTGGTTGAGACACAGTCAGGAAAGAAAATCAAAGTCCTCTGAACTGATAATGGGGGAGAGTATGTAAATCATGAGATCCATAATATTTTTCATGAAGAAGGGATTCAGTTGTAGTACACAGTTCCCTATACTCCATAGCAAAAAAGAGTTGTTGAGCGGAAAAACAGATCTCTAAAAGAGATGGTATCTTGCATGCTACATGCAAAGTCACTACCACAAAGACTATGGGTCGAAGCACTTAATTGTGCAACATACATCCAAAACAGATCTCCCCATAGATATGTCAAGGATAAGACCCCGTACGAGGCTTGGAGCGGCCTCAAACGGGAAGTGACCCACTTTCATATTTGGCGACCAGAATGTCTACATGCTCAGGATGATTGATTCACTTATACTCTTAGTTTTGTATGTTCATGATTTTTTGATCATGGGTTTCTCGAATTCAATGATTGTTGCAATAAACTAGAGGATTCTACATGAAAAGTTTTTGATGATGTACATGGGTCCACTATGCTTCTTCATTGGACTCGAGATCATTCAAGATGCATCAGGCATCAAACTGTCTCAGGCCAAGTATGCATGAGATCTCCTTGAGATATTTCACATGAAAGACTGCAATTCTTCTCCAACTCCTTTCTTATTAGGAATCAAACTTGAGGATGGCGGGGATACCCCACTAGTTGAAAACACACTATACAGACAACTTGTTGTATCTCACACACTCCAAACTAGACCTCTCATATGTAGTTGGCATAGTTTCCAGGTTCATGTAGCAGTCACATGAGCTAGATTGGAAGATTTCAAAGTGTATCCTTCGATACGTATAGGGCACTATCACATTTGGGATTCACTATGAAGCAAACTCTACATTATAACTCATCGAGTTTACTAATTCTGACTGGGCTGGTGATAACATTGATCACAAGTACACATCTAGTTACTCACTCAGTCTTGGTTCTTAGTCTATATGTTGGTTGATCAAGAAGCAGGTTGTTATTACTCTTTCTTCAGGAAAGGCAGAGTACAAAGGGGTAGTTAACATAACAATTCAAGGTATGTGGCTACAAATTTTTCTCACTGAGTTGGGAATTCAGTTTCATCAACTGATCGTCATATGGTGTGACAACATGAGCACTCTGAAGTTCTGCAGAGATCTAGTTCATAAGCAATAGACAAAGAACATCGAGATCCACATGCACTACATCCAGGACGTATTCCACCAGGGGATCATCGACCTACAGTCATTTCCTTCAACAAAACATATGACATACATCTTCACCAAGACCTTCACTGACCAAAAGTTCCACTCTCTAGGAAGTTGTCTTGGAGTGAAGGACGCAGTTTCCTAGCAACTGTCAGTTATTATTTTTACATAGATTGTGCCTTACGCGGGGGTTTCCTATGATATTTTCTATCTTTCCTCACTTTATTTCATTGTATATTTTGTATTTGGGTACCTAACATGGCTTCGTTGTCGACACCCATTCTTTATTTTCACCATAGTGATGTTCAGGGGGGTGTTAGATTTACTTCACACACACCTAGGATTTATTTTTCCTAGGGTCCTAAGGTTTTTCCTATGTTTATTAGTCATTATTCAGTATCCTAAAGTTTAGGGGAGAATATTTCACCTGGAGGATATTCTCTTCAGTTGACACTTCAGTTTGACTAGTTGAGTTGAGTCTAGATGCTACATTTGTTTTGTCACCATGCAACATTGGGATCATCACCATGATAATGCACATTAGCCTTGGTTTCATCATAATACTAACATATTACCCTTGATTCATTGATCTAATCCTCACTACACTCTTTTTCAGTCAATTAACTTAAGACTGGTTGACTAGTTAACTCAACTAGGTGGCATTTCACTCTCGTAACTTCCTGAGAGACTAGACTAGGTGGAAGTTCACTCCCATAATTGTTGGTGTGTGTCTAGATCACTCTATACCACCACTATAGCACATTGGTTCTCCTCTAGTTCACATTGATGGAGTTATACAAAGTATATCATGTGTAAATTATTCATTGTTCATTATGGTTAATGAGATTTCTTCCCTTTTGTCTCTCTTGCTTCTTCTCTCTCAATTTCTCTCTGCAAATGTGTGTGGTATTTTATAGATAGATCTATTATGTGCAAATTAAATACATTTAAATGGCATCAGAGCCAATGAACCACTAATAAAAATCTACACCAAATGTTTTGCAGGTACAAAAGATTGAAGACATCGGAAAGATGGATTTCCCAAAAGAATTCATTGTTACACCTTACAATTACTTTGCATGGAAGGAGAAAATAGTCATACATATCTGAACCAGAGGATTGTATAGGTTAATATTGAATACATACACAGAACCGACATCATCCATAGCAAAATCCAAGTATCTAAATTGAATGGATGAATCATTCAGAATGATTTGCAGTCTTATTTCTCTTGATCTCCTTTTTCACATATCTTCACGTAAATCCCCCAATGAATCCTGGACCACCTTGGAAGGGCTCTTTGGAAAATAGGATGAGATGAGGGGACACATTCTGGAGGTAGATATTCTCACATTGGATACAAAAATATTCGACAATATCCAAGATTTCTTTACAAAATTCAAGGATTTACTGTCGCAACTCAAAGCTTGTGGGGTTGATAAACCTAAGGAGAAACAAATGGTTCTCACCATTCTCTCCAAACTTGGTCTTGAATTATCCTTGTTTGTATCAACATTACATTCAGTCAAATTCACCTCTGGAGCTATCTGGAAGATGCCTTCTCTTGAGGACTTTATCGAATCCACAAGAGCAAACCAAGCTCATCAACATGGGAAAAATCAAAGGCCCAAAGGTGCTTGCACTTACTATGCAAGATGGAAGCCATCAATATCAAAAATCTAAATATAAATACAAAAGGAAAGCTCATGCACATCTAAAGAAGGAAGGGTACTCAAAACCCTTCACTCATGCCTCTGGATCCAAAGGTGAAAAGGGAAACAAAGGGGAGAAATGCACATAATTCCATAAAGGATTACATCCAGAATATGCATGCATGCAGAAACAAATATATATAATGGCTCAAATAATTCAAAAACAGCTTTTGAGATCGCTTTCCCAAGGGTTCCAAGAAGAAGAAGCCAAAATATCATAATCCCAAGAAAAGAAATTTTAGCCATGCCTTGATTGACATCCAGTCCTCTCCTGATGCTTGGATCATAGATTCGGGAGAATAAAATCACATGGATGCCACAAAAGAAGACTATTCTTCATTGGATGCATGAAAATTTTCTCCTATTCTAATGGGGGGCAACTCTCCAATCAATGTCACTAGCAAAGGAAGGATTGAAATCACCAATGGAAGCTTCGAGAATGTGTTGCACATTCTCAAACTTTCCTTCCATCTTCTCTTCGTGTATCAGATGATGAATTTTGACACTGGAAATAAATTAATATTCATACCAAATGCAGTGGACATATATGACATGCAAACCAATTCCATGGTTTCTACCGATGAGGTAAATAATCAATCTAGATTGTATACATTTTCTGAATTTATTGAACCAGATTTTGTTTTACTTCTTACCCATGCTGATGAAAGTAGTAGGATATTGCATAAAAGGTTCAGACATTTGAATTTTATATATATGAAAAAACTTAGCATGCAAATATTGGTTGATGGTCTACTAGACATCCATTTCTCCAAAGGAGTCTGTGAGGGATGTGTTCCTCAAAACACCCTCAAGATAAATTCGACAAAGGAAAGACTCAGAGAGATTCCTCTCCTTTAGATTTGATCCATAGTGACCTCATGGGTCCTTTTTCACGTCCATATATCAACAAAGTGAGTTTTTTTTCTCATTTTTGTTGATGATTTATCACGTTTCACATGGATTTATTTTATTAGGAAAAAATCTGAGGTCTTTCAACACCTCAAAGATTTCAAAGCCCTGGTTGAGACACATTCATGAAAGAAAATCAAAGTCCTCCAAACTAATAATAGGGGAGAGTATGTCAATCACGAGATCCAGAGAAATTTTCATGAGGAAGGGATTCAATTGCAGGACACAACTCCCTATACTCTGCAGCAAAATAGAGTTGTTGAGCGGAAAAATAGATCTATGAAAGAGATGGCATCTTTCATGCTACATGCAAAGTCACTACAATAGAGACTATGGGTTGAAGCACTTAATTGTGAAATATACATCCAAAACAGATCTCCCCATAGATCTGTCTAGGATAAGACTCCCTATGAGGCTTGAAATGGCCTCAAACTGGAAGTGACCCACTTTCGCATTTTTGGTTCATGCGCATGGGCTTAGATTCCCTCTGAAAAGAGGAAGGAACTTGATCCACAGAGCACTGAGTGTATTTTTGTTGGATAACCTGACGGTGTAAATGGATGTAGACTTATTGATATTTCCTAGGACTGGCTCATCATTGAGTGAACTGTCTAATTCGAGGAAAGTGTCTCGCATGTACCTCAACAACTGCATGCAGACACCTTCATTATTCCACCTATCTAAGATGATGAGAATGCACATGCCAACTCTTCTTCAGACAAGAATTATGATTCATAGGACTCGGATGATCCAGATGCAGAGTTAGTACAGTCATATGCAAAGTTAGAGCATCCATATGCAGATGCAGAGCCAAAGCAGAGGCCCAAGTGGGTGCAGACTACTCTTCAGGATGTGGGGGATCTTTTTGGTGATACAACCAATACTAGGAGGACTTGATATGATTTTTATGAGCCTTTGATTGCACTCATTTCCATTGAACCATTTCCCTCCAGGCATATTTTCTTGGTTCAATCTTCAGATCCACAATATTATGGAGAGGATGTTGGAAATCCCTTTTTGGAATATTCCATTCAGGAGGAGTAAAAATGCCTCCTCAAGAACCATACTTTGTATCTGGTTCCCCTTCCTTGTATAAGTAAACTTGTCATATGAAGATGGGTCTACAGGACTAAGAGCACAATGGTTGGACATATTAGCAGATACAAAGTTGGGCTAGTTTCCAAAGGCTTTCAACAGGTGCATGGAATTAACTATGATGAGACCTTCTGTCCAATAGCGAAGATGGATTCCATACATTTGGAACTTTCCATTGTGGTGACAAAGGGATGAGAAGTCCATCAAATGGATGTGAATAATGCATTTCTTCATGGTGATATCTACGAGGAGATATATATGGAGAATCCCTAGGGATTAATGCAGGACTATCTTCGGTCTGTCGACTAAAGAAGTCTCTTTATGGCATCAAGCAATCTATGAGGGCATGCTATGCCAATATGGACTCCTACCTATTGTCATAGAACTTTGTAATTTGTAAATCAGACATGAATGTCTACATGCTCAGGATGACTGATTCACTTCTACATATAGTTCTGTATGTTGATGATTTCTTGATCACCGGTTGCTTGACTTCAGCGATTGCTACAATCAAGAGGATTATACATGACATGTTTTTGATGAAATACATTGGTCCACTACACTTCTTCCTTTGACTCGAGATCATTCAGTATGAATACGACATCAAACTATCTTAGGCCAAGTATGCACGAGATCTACTTGAGAGATTTCACATGACAGACTGCAAGTTTTCTCTGACTCCTTTCCTATCAGAAGTCAAACTTCAGGATGGTGTGGATACTCAACTGGTTGACAACACACTCTACAGACAGCTAGTGGAGAGCTTTTTGTATCTCACACACTCCAAATCAGACCTCTCCTATGTAGTTTGTGCAGTTTCCAGGTCCATACAAGAGTCGCATGAGCTACATTGGAAGGATGCAAAGTGTATCCTTCGATATGTACAGGGAACCATCACCTTTGAGATTCATTATGGAGCAGCCTCTACATTAGATCTCATCAGGTCTATTAATTTTGACTGGGCTGGTGATAACATTGATCGCAATTCCACATCTGGTTACTCACTTAGTCTTGGTTCTGGCCCTATTTGTTGGTCAAGCAAGAAGCATGTTTCTCTTTCTCTTTATTTAGCCGAGGTACAGTACATAGGGGTATTTAACATAACCATTTAGGCTATGGGGCTACAACATTTTAACACTGAGTTGGGCATTCAGTTTCATCATCCAATCGTCATCTAGTGTGACAACAAGAGAACTCTGCAGTTCTGCAGAGATGTAGTTTAGAGGTAGCAGACGAAGCACATCAAGATCCACATGCACTACATATGGTACTTATTACACAAGATGATCATCAACCTACAGGTATGTCCTTCAATAGAACAAATGATAGACATATTCACCAATACCTTCACTGAGCAGAAGTTCCACTTTCTTCGAAGTCGTCTTGGACTGAAGGACATAGTTCTCTAGCAACTGTCAGTTCTTATTTTTACATACATTGTACCTTGAGGGGAGGATTTTCCTATTAGGTTTTCCTCTTTCCTCACTTTATTTCAGTGTATCTTTTTTATTTAGGTACCTAACATGGCCTTGTTGTTGGGATCCATTCTTTATTTTCACCATAGTGATGTTCAAGGGGGTTTTGGATTTCTTTCACACACACCTACGATTTCGTTTTCCTAAGTTCCTAAGGTTTTCCTATGTGTATTAGTCATTATTAAGTCTCCTAAAGTTTAGGGGATAATATTCCACCTGGAGAATATTCTCTTCAGTTCACACTTCACTTTGACTAGTTGAGTTGAGTCTAGATGTTGCATTGGTTTTGTCACCATGAAACATTGGTATCATCACCATTATAATTCACACTAGACTTGGTTTCATCACCAGATTGGTGCATTACTCTTGATTCCTTTATATACTCCTCACTGCACTCTGTTTCAGTTAGTTAACTGAAGACTGGTTGACTAGTTAACTAAGCTAGGTGGAAGTTCACTCTCATAACTGCTTGAGAGACTAGACTAGGTGGCAATTCACTCCCGTAACTGTTGGTGTGTGTCCAGATCACTCTAGACCACCATTATGGAAAAAAATTTCTCCTCCAGTGTGCATTGATTGATTTATACAAATTATATCATGTGTAAAGTATTCATTATTCATTACGGTTAATGAGAATTCTTCCCTTCTTTCTCTCTTGCTTCTTCTTTCTCAATTTCTCTCTGCAAATGTGTGTGGTGTTTCTAGCTAGATCTATTTTTTGCAAGTTCAACACATTTACAAAATTATCTTTTATTATGTCCCCTAACTAATTTACAGTTGGATTTTGATTAGGACTCTACTTCTAGTTAAGCTTAGAGTCTATATTGACTTAGGATTCTAACTGCATGTTGACTACACATTCTCTTATGAAATGATTTTCTTTTAATTTAAAAATTCATTTTTATTAATTTCATGCAAACATTGTACACATGCTTAAATTTTATTCTCATTCTCCCTTCACTAGAGTTTATTTAGTCTAAAATCCCTTAACCCATTTTAAAGTTTTATTTATTCAAAACATCTAGACTTAAACTTTTGATTATTTTATTTATTTTATAACTAAATAATAATTTATACTCTCTTTTCTACAATGTCTAAGTATTCAATTAATTTTCTAGGGTCCTCTAGATTTTTATTAACTCTCATGTATTCTTGTGACGTTCCCTTGAATATGCACCACCATTCTCCAAGGGTGCCACTCATCGTTGACTTAGTTTGGAATTTTTGTGACACTTGGAGTCAATACTCCAATTTTCAACCTTGTGTGAGACTAAGGGATTATTGAGGAATAAGGAAACCACCTTATTGTGCGCCCCTTAAAAATCCTCATGAGCGACTATCTCAGTCTGTCCTCACAACATCGTGAACCTCTCAGAACAAGGTAGTCATTAACCTTCAGTTATGGTCATGGAAGGAGTGCTAGTAAGTTGTGATAGAGACACTTCCACACCTCTCCCTCATCCATATGATATCTAAGTATGACCCCTTTACTCCATATATCAGTCGGATTAGCAAGCGTCACCATCCCTGCATCCACTAACAAAGATAACATCAATAACTTATATACATAAAATCCATAATTGAAATCATCATATAACACATGTGTAATAAATCAAGTATTCATAATCAAAGTAAATAATCCAGTCCCTTACTCAATTTGAAGTCCATGAAAATCGGTCGATGTCGTCAACATCATCATAATGTCACGTTTCATACACACTTAGGAAACCTTATCATAATACATGTCAATGTTATACATCAATATATTAACATATAAATTACATTACTCAATAATAACATAAATATATAAACCAAACTGATAATCGTAATGTATCATGTTTTAACGTGGATCACTTGCTCACATCTTCATGTTGCATCATATTGAAAGCTTCCTCTCTCATTTCCTTGTCTTTTTATTAGTCTTGTTATTTTTCAAGAAATTTCTTTGTCATATGGTCCCATGAGAAGATGGTATCCTTTCTGAAGCCCATTAACCACCACAGTGCATCTCTGTTAAGTGTGCCAAGGAAGAGCTTCAATTTCTAGGAATATGTCACATAGTCATAGCTTCTACAAATTACATTAAACTCGAAGAGGAAGTTATCATGATATTCCTTAGATATCCCATGAAAGTTTGGAAGAGATGAATGATTAATTTTGTTCATCTTGGTTTCCTCATCTATTTATGTTATTGGGAATACAAAATTCATGGGTTCCTCCTTGACGACCTCATGAGTCATTTCTTCCTAAGGGTTTTTCTCTACTTCCAAATGTTCCTCGGGAAAAAGGAACTCTTCTTAATGATATTGCTCACTAATCCGCTCCTCTAAAAATGGAATATCAGTGTGAACATATCCTTGTACAGTATTTGATTCCTGAGGAAATGAATAGGCCTTCTTCTTGGCAAGGCCACATGATTCAATAAACCATTGTATGACAATTAGCATTATCACCTTGCTAGGTGGACCACTAATATTTCACATCGTATGCATATTAAACATGTAATTCAATCACAATTTCATAACCATTTACTTTCTAGCTAGGGCTTAACAATAATCAACAAGTTTTCTCATGCATGTAGTATAGCTAGGATAGCTTTTAAATATTCCCCTTGCAATTGTTTCTCATTTCTTTTGAGTTATTCACATGTGATATTGCAGACTTAGGTCCCCTTCCCTTACATTTGTTCTAGTGTTTTGCCTTTCTCAAAACTGCCCTTCATGTAATTTTACTAACATGTTTGTTATGCAGGTGCAATAAGAATAGACAACAATTACATTAATGAATCGCATAGGTTGTAGTAACATAAGGAATCAACCCTTCATAAGCTCAATTCATAACCAATAACAACAAGATCTTCATCAACCATGTGAGTCGTGTCGCACATCATCTCAATATAAAAAATGAACAAATATGTTCTCCAATAGTTCAAGGGGGTCCCACCTACTAGTATTATTTAGTTTTTATAATAATAGGTTTTAGTAACACTTTACGGGAGAAACTCTGTTGACGTTTTCAACCGTCAACAGTCACCATCCTCGAAATTCCTTTTTCTTGATTTATGATAAAACATCCCTTTTATCTTTTCTTGATTCCTTGCTATTTGATAGAAAGCATTCCTCCTATATTTATCTATTTCTTTGAGTTGGTCAATCCTTCCTTGTAATTCCTCCTTATAAGTAATATACTGTTGCACAAATTGGAGGGTGGGAATCTAGAGGTTGACTGACAACTGCACTTCCAATCCATGTATTAGCTCAAATGGGTTTCTTCCTATAGAAGTCTTAGTTTGTATATCATTGTAAGGGCTAGTCAACTATGTTGAATAGACCCGACAATCAACAAAGAGTTAGTTGGTCAACTATCGAATTCAAAAGTATAGGTCGGTCGAGGTTTCTATTAACCGACCAACCAAGGTAGTTAAGTAGTTATAACTTCCTAGTAACTAAATATATAGCTAATAATAGACAAACTTGTATGAGGAAAGATATCTCTATGAGAGATATTGTATCTATTGTGTTGTATTGAATCATCTATATAATATAGGCTATTCTTTGGGCTTCAACTACTTTGTGTATGTATTTGTCTATATGTATGTATATGTGAATCTATGCTTGCTTATGTATTGAACTACTGGTAACACTCCCCTACTTTTCCCTAGATTACAACATTGGTTCTATCGTTGGTACTTATGAACCTGGGCAGGAAAATGTTCACATAGATGATAACTCTATAAGACATATGTGAATGGTGGGAGTGAAAAATAAAAAATATCATTAAGAACTATGCAAGAATAAACAACCTAATGCTAGAAGAATCATGTTCACAATTTTCTCGTAGACCCACGAAATATTTCTATAAGATATCCCATAATCCTTGTTCAAGTACATAAAAAAATTTGGTAATGCGTAAATTGATGCCCGATGAAAAAATAAAAATCAATATTACAAATGGGGGTTGAACGAAACTGCATGAGTGGGTTGAAAGAATCACTGAAGATTACATAACAGAACAAGCTATTGAGGATTGAACATCCCTAGATACAATAAAAGACAAATTATACATGACGCTACACGACGGATTCGTGTGCACAATTCCCAGACTACTTCATAAATTTTTGCTCGACAAATGCATAGGTGACATTGCCAAATTCTGACCTCAACTTTGTACACCACCAAAAAATAGTCACTGGGAAGAGAGAGATGAAATGTGAGTCAAATTTTTAGAATCAAGGTGCAAAGATACAAAACAAGTGTGGGGCTACTTCTTGAGAAAATAAACATGGCCACCTTCACCAACTTCGAGTAAGTTAGGGTGGATTTTGGGGGTTGGATGATCTGTGAGATGCCATAAGAAAAGAGAATACCAATGTTCGTTTGACTGAAGCATAATTTTCTTCGAAGGGGAAGAATATTTACAAACAAGCGCCAAACATCCAAAAATTGGAGCTAGAGAAGATATAAAACAAAAAAGAGGAAAATTGTAACCTATGGACCAACCAAAAATTCGAATAGAAAAATGGTCAGAGGAGATCATCCTGATAGAGAGTGTGTAATTTGAGTATGAAATAAATCGACTAGAGATGGAAATAAAACATCTGTGGTGATCCCTGACAGAAGTACAGAAGAATAGTTTATAGAGAATATCGTGGGCTCCCATCAACTGGAAATCCAAGCCGAAAGCATGGATTATGAAGAATCAAGACCAATGATACACTCTCCTCCTATTCAAGTAACCAACCCTTGAATTAGTGAATTCCTTCAACATAGACTTCATATTGACGAATAGTTTGCAAGATTATGGTATAGAAGTGACGAGCATGGAAATTTATGTGACACATTGATTTTCAAGCCAGAAAGAAATGAATTTGATCTAATGCTCATTCAAATCAAGGATCGCATGGACCTAACCCTCAACCAAATATTATATCAAGAGAACAAAATTTAATAGATTATAGTTTTGAAATGGCATGTCTTATAGAACAACATCTCCTTGAATATAAATACCAAAGTTATCAGACCGAAGAAGTAAATTGTTGACAAATAAATAAGCAATTACTCCTTGAATACCATCCGACCGACAAAACATTCGCATACGAACAACCAAATAAGAATCTATCATCCTAGTTGAAAAGCGTCATAAGTTGAGGATCATAAAATTATAGCATTCTAAAAGAATCCATGGGACTCAATAATATTCCCCTTTGTGAAGGAGATGAAGACCCAAGATGACATTGGTTTGTATGCTAAAAATTATGGGATGCAAAAGACATCTGAGATGAAGATAAGAAAATGGCATAATTCGATGCCTCTCTTTGACACCGTTCTCTAACATGGTTCACGAATTTCACAGAAAATAAAATCTGATCAAAATAAAAAATAAAGATCAATTTCTTATCTTTTTTCAAGGTCCAATATGTTACACACTTGGCCGCACAAAAGATGAAAGAAATAAAGCAAGACCTAGGCGAGTTGGTCCGTGAATACGACAAAATATTCAAATATCTACTTAGCCAAATACCATCAACAATTTATCAAACTCTACTTGTATAATGGTGTGTATCCATATTGCTACAATGAACCAGAACTCCATTACGCGTTTATGAGATAACCTCATGTAAAGACGCATTAAATAAAGTGCAACGGGTCTAGCGGGATGATGATGGCCCATCGACTTCCTCATCGACAGAAATGTTAGAAGAAAAAATAGAACATCTATAAAAGACCATTAAAAATCTATCCTTAAGAATAAGAAAGGTGTGGTGTACCACATGCTGCAAACATGGTCATACAAAATATACTTGCATTATTAATGATCAAGTACCGGGAGCAAGGGATGCATGATGAGTGCAAGAGGAAACATATTGTAACATCTACAAAACCTTGACTGACCATAGTGTACAATATTATCTGCACAACTTCAAAAATACCCAGTGGTGTTATATCTGTGAAATGCACAATGACAAAAGATATAAGTGTTGTCTAAATGCATGAAATAGAAATGTAAATATAGTCTATCACACTGAAGAAACCAATCATAATAATGACTATGGGAGAAATAATTATTACAATCGAGGTTGTGGTCAAGGTGGTTGAGGTCGAGACGGATTCCAAGTTCAAGGTTGTGTTTGAGGTCGAGCTAGATTTCAAGGTCTTGATTGAGGTAGAGGTCGACCTTATTGTTACAACTTCTGGGAAGATGACCACGTTATCCTCGACTTCCCAATAAAATATTGGGTCGACTTGAAATTTTGTAACATTTGTGGATTTGGCAATCATTCACTAGAAGACTATTCGATAGTACTAGATAATATCATTACCAAAAAGAATGTAAACCTCCTACACGCAGTCTCGAAAGAAGAAGTTTTAAATTTGAAGAACTTACATTTCGTCACTAGATCAGGCACAGGATGGGATAATATCTGCTTACATGATTGAAAGACAAGGAAGTCTAGTCAGTTTCCTCATCCAGATAAATAAGAACATATTATGAGGGAAGCACTTAAATTATTCATAAATTCTAACCAAGACCAACCAAACAGAGGAAGAAAAAATGAAGACATTGTATAAGAATTCTTACATCTCTTAAGAGAAAAGCAGTCAGTCAAAAAATTGCTAGATCTTCTTAATATACTAAGAGAGTATAAAGAAGCACAAATACCATCTAAATACATTATAAAAGTCTCCTACAATAATAAATATTATGACCCATGGGTCAACTTGGAAATTCATGGGGTGTTTTTTAACCAGGCAGTTGTCGACTTTGGATCACAAGTAAATATCCTACCTTGAGAGATATGGATACAGCAGGGTTTTCCTTCATTATAACCAACACTAAATTACCTAAATCTAGCATATCAAAGATTAATAGAACCTATTGGTATACTTAGAAATGTTGAAATTTATATTATGGGTATACCGATATCAGTCGAATTTGAAGTAATTGACTTAGTCGAGGGAATTCCATCATATACAACACTTGTCGATCATCCATGGGGATGAAAAATGAAATCAAATATCTCCCTTGAAAAAGATAGAATCAAGTTAAAAGGAAATGGAAGAAAAATAATGATTCCTCTGAATCCTAATGAAGGGAAACCTTGGAGTGAGTCATTGAATGAATATCCTGAAGTGTGATGTCTATACCAAATAATCAATGAATAAAGAGATTACATTGAACCAACTCCGACTGAGCTCCATATAACTGGCAGGTTGAAAATTATGAGGCACACTCTAAATATTGTTGGACCATTGAATTCATCCCAATTAAATGTTCCATAACTTGCTATTCAATTCAAGCAATACATATAGTTTATGAAAAGATACGTTGACAAACCCCTACACTTATTCTGACTGACCACAAGATGAAAACGTTTCTACGCTACAATGAAAAAATCAGTCCTTCAACACGTTTTGATGAAGTTTCTAAATTTTTCAGAGAACGAGGAAGGACTCAAAGTTTGGTAGAAACCTTTATAGCCCAATCTGCAAGGTGGTGCGAAACAAATTCTTCAAGATTTTAAATGTGGACAACTATATCTACTTGCTTTGTAGAATGTTTCATAGAAATGAAACTAGCCAAAGATGTTGGCATTCCCATTTTCAAGATTGGGTATGATCCAGTCGAAAATATTCACCATTGCGAGCATGAATGGCATAGAATAGGATACAGATATGAAATTTTATGGCCCCACATGTTTCCAATATTATTTGACAAAATACCAAATAAATGGTACAAAATCAAAGAATCTTGTGGACATATGCTAAATAGGTCCGACATCAAAGAAAAATTTATCCAAGACTTCAAATTCACCCTGGATGAGGAACATCTAAGAGAAGAAGTGAAACATATCAAAATGTTTTTAGAAAACCCGACTTCAGCTACAGATAAGGAAAAATGGAAGATGACGATTGATCTAGGATCAACATCAACTTGCAACCTTGTTTTGATGGAAAATAATGGAACTACGACAGCACGAATAATTGACATGGAGAATATAAGTTGTCCAGGACAAACCTTCCAATGGAAAAGTGATCACCTGACATTGCAAAACAATGTAAAATCAGTACTAAGGATATCTAAGTAAGAAAAATAATATCACAAACAACCCGACTTCCCAGAGAGCTTCACCAAAATCAAAGAATGGGAACATTATCTCGATGAAGCAAAACCACCAAAGTGGATGGATGTTGAAATAAAAACTAAATAATTCAACATATTGGACAGAGAAGGAGACATCTGACATAGTAGACTTCCTCAAACAATATCAAGATGTATTTTTATGAGACTATA
>JASDQU010306560.1:39703-55431 GCA_032191745.1 Picea mariana | reverse complement strand
CAAAAAGTGACCTTACAAATTAGCTCACAAATACAAACCCATTGTTCATAAGGAAATCAAAGGAATGTTGTCAATAGGAACCATATATCTAATCGAAAAAATTGAATGGGAAAGTCCTATGGTGATTCAATCGAAGAAGCACGACTCTAAGAAGTTAAGAATTTTTTCAACTTCATAGGTCTCAAAAACAAACCTTAACAGATCCCTTTCCCACTTCCTTCATTGATGAAATAATTAATGAAGTCTTAGTTCACAAATGTTATTCATTTACAAATGAATTCTCAGGATATAATCAGGTACCAATAGTCAAAGAGGATCAACTGAAAACAACATTTGTCTTAGAATTTGGCTCTTTTTCCTATAAAGTTATGTCATTTGGACTGAAGAATGCCCCAACAATTTTCTCAAGAATAATGGTCAAATCATTCCAAGAGTATATATACAAAATGATTTTACTTTGATGGCTGGACGATACACAACTTATTCAAAAAAAATATACAATGGCTTACATTAATGCTTGAACAATGTACACAAATCCAACTATATATTAGCATTAATAAGTGCATCTTTGCTACACCAATTGGAATTTTGTTAGGCCATGTGGTATGCAAATATGGTGTAAAGTTTCACATGGAAAAGATCAAAAGCATCCTCGAATCGAGATCGCCTATAAATTAGAGACAAATTAAAATCTTCCCTCGACACACTGGATACTACAAGAAAATTATACACCATTATTCAGATATCACATTCCCAATGAATGAGCTGCTCCAGAAAGAAATTGAGTTTAGATGGAATCAATACTGTGAGGAATTGTTTGAATTATTAAAGAATAAACTGGCCAAATCCCCCATATTAAAATTTCTCTATTGGTCGAGAATATTTCATGTCCATTTTTATGCTTCAAACATTGTTTTCAGGTTGGTTCTAGTGCAACCATATGATGACATAGTCGACCATCCAAATGCATACGCCAGTCAGAAATTGAACAAAGAAGAAATGAACTATTCGACCATGGAAAGGGAATCTTTGTCGATGATATTTGTATTAAAAAAATTTCAACATTACCTACTCACCAACCCTTTCACATTATTTACATATCATCAGGAATTAAAATATTTAGTTAACAAACTGTTTCACAAAGGAAAGATCTTCCACTATTTTTTATTATTCTAGGAATTTGAATTTGACATAATCGTCCAACTTGGAAAAATAATATTCAATCCCACCATATATCTCGACTTGAAATAGGAGAGGACCTGACAGACATAGATGATGACCTATCAGATGTATCTATTTCTATTTGAAGTTTACCCAAAATATATGGAGGATATAAAAAATGTTTTGGAAGACATAATGGCTCTAGAGGATCTCTCGATAAATAAAAAGAAGTGGATAGCCATAAAAGTAGCACCATTCACACTTATAAATGGAAATCTATACAAAATGGGACCCAATGACCTACTAAGGAGATGCGCTCTTAAGCATGAAAGAGAATACATTATTAATGAGGCTCACACAATACCAACTAGGGGCCACTTCCAAGCCAACACGACAACTCGAAAGATGCTTGAGGTGGGTCTATGGTGGCCGAATTTAGATAAATATTGTTGGGAGCAGGTTAGGAAGTGTGATAGTTTTCAAAGGCTCGGGAAACCTCTATGAAAGAACTAAATTCCACTAAGCTCAGTGAACTCTAATCGGACATTTGAAATATGGGTTGTTGAATTTGTTGGCCCTTTTCCTCAAAGATAAAAAAGAACCAGTACCAAATATATTATTGTTTCATTGGAATATGTGACCAAATGGGCAGAAGTTGAACTAGTTGAATCATGCACTATGAAAGTTGCAGCAAAATTCATTTATGAGAACATAATCACAAGGATTGGATGTCCACTTACACTAATTAGTGACTAGGGAACACACTTCATAAATGAAACAATCCAAGTCCTGCTAAAGAAGTTTCTAATCGGCCATAGATGAACAACAACATATCACCTCGAAGAAAATCAAGCGGTCAAATCATTTAATAAAACACTGCATAAAGGACTCACCAAAATGTGTAGTATGGGCATAAATGTCTGGGATAAAAAAAATCTTACAGTATTATGGGCATATAGATTTTCTTATAAATGATTGACTATATAGACTCCCTTCAATTTATTCTATGGGAAAGAATTCTTTATTCCATTGCACTTTTTTTCCAACTCCAATAGGGTAGTAGTTGTGGCTAAATTTGAACAAAGTAGAAGCATGAACGATCAACTGTACCAATTAAATAAGCTAGAAGAAGGAAGATTAATTGCAATGCACCATCAAGAAGTACAAAAACAAAAAAAGAAATCATGGCATGACCATCATTTAAATAAAAATGACATAAAAAATGGAGATTTGTTTTTGTTATGCAACAATCAAATAAAAGGAAAACCAAGAAAGCTAGAGACATCATGGATCGGGCCTTATGTTGTCGAAGACATTCGAGTGACCGGAGTGGTTTAACTTTGAACCTTTTGAGGGAATATATTAAATAAAGTGATTAGTGGAGCCTGTTTAAAAAATTATTTTACATAGAAGGTGAGAAACCGTGTTGGAAAAATTAGCAGGAAAAATGCCAACAGGGATCGAGCATCGTTGTAAAGGAAAATATAATAGTCTAGTCAAAGTTGGAAAAATATAGACTAATCACATCATTAATAAAAAAATCCTTCTTGTATTAATAAACCAAAGTCGGTCATAAAATTCACATATATAAATACAGGTATAAGAAAGTGATAGAGGGAAAGCTAAGTATTAAATAACTTTCAAAGCCTCAAAGAAAACCAACGAAAAGAATAATGGAGAGAGAAAGAAGCCCCTAGTTGAGCCATAGACTAAGCATAATGTTGGACAGACTAACCACACTAAGAGGTGGGGGGTCAATCAGTGTAGGAATATTTCTACACTTCTTACCAAAACTTTAGTTATAAACCACTTCAAACATATTATTCATTCATACTTAGCTACTTGCATGTATCAACAACATTCATCAATAATAGAGAACTATAAACCATCACCATAATAAACACAAAGAACACCATATATGTGTGTAAGTTTTTTGTATTATGTGTTATAGGAGACTACAATCTCTATGGTTTATCAAAACCATCTTAAAATAGTACCAACTCCAAGAGAGTACCAACTCTCAATAGAAGACCCAACTTGGAGATCTCAGCACCAACTGAGATGTGAGGAATCCAACCCTCAAGTATAAGACCTGGCTTGTAGACAAAAAATCATATTTCAAATGTACCAACAGATACACGACCTATATATACTACAACACAAGTATGTACATGACATGTTTGTACTACAACACGTGTATGTACACGACCTTCCCTGTGTCTGCATGCGTACACCTTTGAAAAAATAGCTTTTCCAGTTTTATGCAACTCTAAAACTTCCAACCCTTCAGACCTTTGTTTCCTCTGTCACAACCACTTGTAACATGTCACTACATACAACATGTCATTGACCAACCTGTATCTATGCTATATCATCATATCAAAACATCTCCAATAACCTATGCATGTCCCTCATGCATGCATCATCATATAACATAGATATCCCTCAACCATATCGGAATTGTACCATACATAGGAGTGTTTCTCACTCAGTCAGTCAACTAGGATATACCATATCCAAATATCACAATAACCATACCAACAATTCTTCAAGAATTCACCATACCATAAGAAACTATAAGCATCAAAACAAGATTTTAACCATACCAAAACTTATGTAGATGATCTAAACATGTACAATGTTGACTTGGGAACTTGCTTCAAAATTTAGGGACCTGACACCAAGATCTACTCAATTTTCATGACCTTTTCAAATTTATGCACCATGTCCTTCTACAACCTCCATATTTACTCTACCTCATCCACGAAATCGCACATATGTATGCAACCTCGTCCACTGCAGCTTGCGTACACTTCATAAACTAGGGTTTTTCTTAAGCTCTAAAACTTTCACCATCAATCCTCCTTTGCTACATCATACTTGTGTAGCTTCATATATATCAATGGGTACCTTCAATAAACCTTTCACAAGATAATATATATTCAATATGCTAAATGATCATCCTGATAAGAGACCCTTTCTCTATTATTTATACTCTCCAAGTGGCTTCCTCTAGGGGTTATATTCTAACCAACTTCCTTCTTTTAGGGATAACCCAATTCTAACCACTTTGTCCACTTATAACCACTTTATCCACTTACAACCACTTTATCCAAAAATAGTAATCTCACCACTTCTAGTTACAACTAATTTATTTTTAATTATTTTCTTTTTACAACAACTTAACCCATGATTAACTGTTAGTTACAACATACTTTGACTAGTCAACTTCTTCTAGGAGCTTCTAGAATAATTTGACTTATTTGACCTTATTGACTTCTTAGACCTTCTAGGAGATTCTAGATAACTCATGAGGGTTCTCCAACTTTACAAGGCCATAACTCCCTAACCATGAGGATCCACGTAGAATACCATATATCACCAAAAATTGCACGATGATTACTATTCATCTAGAATAGTCTCACCCGCAAATTTATTCATATTAATTACATTAGTCCTCAACCAAAATTGGTTCTTATAGCCACACCTCTAGGATACTCAACCACTTAACCATTTTTACTTTTTCAAGGCGTCTTCTAGTGAGGGATTTCACCATAAGGGGACCACTTTGAGAACTTTATCCATGAGCATATTTCTGTGAGGGATTTCACCATAAGGGGACCACTTTGGAGTTCATCCATTTGGTACTTCATACATATAAACATTCATGTTCATCGAATACCTTAGACATGACATCAACGATACAAATTCCTCTGATATAAACCTCAACATCAATGACAACACATCACTATAACATCGCTTGAAATGAACCCTTTGAAATCAATGAAAACATAGACTAACACAGAAGAAGACATGATCAATGCACCACTCCAACTCCTAACTTAAGACAAATCCTCATGAAATGAAATTCAATCGATCGAGATAGATCCCAATCAAGAAAGAGAGATTCAAGTGAGTGTGGTTATCATTCAAATGGGGAGAAGTACAACAAAACGGAGGATAAGACTAGCTATCAAGAACATCGACTAAGTAGATATGATAATAACAAACCTGATGACTCAATAGAAAAAATTGATCGATCCCTCTACCAACCACGCATCAATAGAGGATACCTAGTTGACCTAACACAAGAAAACACCGACCATGAAAAAGTCGAATCTATAAAAGACGATGAATCTATAAAGGACTGACGAGAATGAAAAAAAAATTAATGACCAATGGGATAAAGAAGATTGTCGCACCAAAACAAATATAACTGTCAGCTACCTTGAGAACCAATTGCAGAACAATTCAATTAATGATTGACAAGACTCGTAAGAATGCCAACTAAGAAATAACCTAGATGTCCACTCATAGGAGTCAACCATATCTCCAATAATTATGAAAAAAGTGCACAAATCTAGGGAACAACTTGATGAATTTAATCCAAATTTTCATCTACCACCTATAAATTTGGAAAATGCATACGAATTTTCCTCACTATTATTTTCTCCCTTGGATCCGAGTATAGAGCCAACCATGCAACCAGGATAACTTGCAATCTCTCCCGACTTACTGAATATTTTTTATATGGACTTAGAAATGTTGAGAATGAGAGGATAAGTCTCGGAGGTAATGGAAGTATTGAGACCAAGACAAAGGTTCGAAAGAAAAATAATGACACCATTGCAAATCCATATGCAAAAAATTCGGTAGTCATGACTAGAGGACATGGACTGGAGCAAGCAATGGAAAATTTTTATAGAATGGGAAATGGAGAATGGTTGTTGGAAGCCTAAAACTGAATTCCTAGTAAAGGTCAAAATCAGGGACATGTTGGGAGCACCCCAAGTCACCAACTTAGGGCGATAGAAGGATGAATTAGAAAAGTTTATTGTCAGCCTATTTCATCAGGGATACATTTGGATCAACCACCCCATATAAATAATAAGCGGGCTTATTCACCAAATTACCCATATTCCAAAGACGGGGATCACAGTGTTGAAAACATCAAATGCTAATGATTGGATGTAGTTTTTAACTTGGTTGACAACAAAAAAAAATTCCAAGGGACTACTCCTAAAAACAATCACCAACCTACGAGCAAGGTTGACTTCCATAATTGTATTTTTTTCTTCACACCAGTCGGCCAGGCATGAGACATCAAGACGTCGAAGATAGAATCAATAAGCCAAGTCTTTAAGAAAGTAAAAACTTTCAACTAGTTAGAGTCCCTAGCCGACATCATCTAGACTAACTGCAAAGAGTTCCAAGAATATGGTAAGGCTATTAAGTTCCCCTCTTTATTAATATATATAGAAATGGAGCAGTACAGTACATTCGGTGAGACAACATTCACAATCAAGAAAGTCCTAGCAATGGAAAAGTCTAGAATTTTTTCAACAGAACAAGGTTCACACAGGTGGTGAGTTGAGAAACCACTACGTCGGGCCTTGTTGAATCCTTTCCACATTCAAATAGAACTCGACTACACCAATCTTTGGTAAAGGGTCATGTTGGCCCAAGAACCAGAGGAACTTCATTAACAACCAATGATAGAATAAATATTCATGGAGCTAGAAAGACAGAGAGGTCAGGAGATAGAAATTCCTCCTAAAGTTAACCAATTAGGATTTCTCTTGATTCTTCCTCTTACCGATGGAGAGTAGGAGGAAAGAGAAGCAAATATTTATGCAATTCCCTTTTTCAAATACTTGAAATCCCTGGAAATCATCCTCACAAATCCATCACTAGGAAAAATAAAGAAGCCAGCAAAAAAGGACAAAGGTAAAAAGGATGTTCGAGTTGAATAATTATCCATCGACATAGAATAAATTTGGAGGGAAAATTTTTAGTCGAATGAAGGTACTAACTTCAATGACCCCTTTATCTAATGAAAAATGACTAACATTACAAGAAATATCACTAAGATAATAAAGAAAATAGAGAGATAGACTTGACAACAAACTGCTATGATGAACAAGATCTATAGTTCATCAATCAGACCTGGGATGAAAGAAGCTATGGAGAAATATAAGGTACAAAATTAGCAAGTTAAGAAAATTAAAAGTACAATCCAACATATTGAAACAAGAGGATCCAATAAGAAGAAGACATGTTATGCACAAACCACCATTGTTATTGATGCAGGAGCATCCTTCCACATCAATAGATGTGTGAGCAAGCCAACACATAGGTGTGCATTGGGGAAAGGGAGAGGCACAGACCCTCCCATTTTTAAATTTGAAATATAATCCTATACGTATTTATGTTGTAAGGATGAGTAAATCCAAGCCATACCTTTGTACAGGTAATGGATAGGGTCGCCTTAATGGTTGACTGTAAGCAGGTCTAGATCTTAGTCAGGTCTGGATCTTCATTCATTGTAAGAAGTCATAGGGATAAGGTGTCTTAACTGGGATAGTGATGGAACTAAGGTGGTAGAGAGGATAAGCTCGAGGAGGTCTCTTGTAAAGAGAGATATGAGAGTTAGGAGGAGGATTCTGAGAGAAGAGCCCGAGAATCTTGGAAGCTCAGAAATAGGGGGTAGAATAGTTCTTTGAGAGAGCTTGAGAGAGAGCTGAGACTTTGTTGTAGTCATGTCTGCACATATTGTAATCATATTTTCATATTAATGAAAAAGACTGCAGTTTTTCCTGCACATGGTTGTTTATGTGTTTATGTGTTTATGTATGATGTAGATGTATGATATGTTTCATCTGCAGTAGGAAGATAGATTTCTTTATCTTTTTTGGGTTTGAAATATCGTTATGGGTTCTTTAGGTTGTGCAAGGAGTGCACAACAAAAAATTGGAGGTTCTGTAGCCAGCGCAAGGAGTGTGCATCTGAACTCTATGGAGTCAAAAAAGAACATGCCAGGAGGGCGCACCAGAGTGATGACAACTCAAGGGAATCCTCAAGGTTGTTGAATACCTTAGAGGAGAAACTGTGTAGATGAAGCACAGAGAGACAGAGTCACTGGAAAATTTGTAGAGCTCTGCGAGGTGGGCATTGAGTGGGTGCAAGTGTGCATAGAAGAACTCTCTGTCGAGTTCAAGGAGAAGAGTATCAAAGGAAATACTCACAGAGTTACTGAAGACTCTGTAGAAAACACTCAGCAAGGTGTTCTTCAAGTGAAAAGTTGCTAGGAGGGTACAATAACCCTTTGAAGGGAGAAGAAGGGTCAATACCCGTAAGAGACTAAATAAATCAAAAGCTCAGAAGAGATAGTGTTAGCCAAAATGAAGATGAGACACAAGTAGTCGGGCTCGTAGGAGGAACAAAGGTTGAATCCTTTGAACACTTACAAAATATTCCAAGTCACAAGAAATCCAAATCTCAAGAGGAGGAGTGACAAAAGCCGTTAGATCAGTTGTGGGAAGAAATTTGGATTGTTGAATCCATGTCCAGACACCCAAGGAAGCACGTTGAGGAAGAAATAGATCCCAGTTGTAGGATCTGAGCGCATAGGATCGATAGTTGTCCAATCAAGGTAAAGTGCATGGGCATTAACCATTTGTGTGCATAGGAGAGAAGACTTTCCAAAGTCCCGAAGCAGATAGGGATCGTCCATCATCCAGGGGAACAGGTGGAGTAAGATCCATAACTCTAGAGCAAGAGAACTTCAGAGGTTTTTTGGTCAAGGAGTAGGCCAAATTGTCGAAGGGCCGAAGGATGAAGTAAATCCAAGTCGTTGGTCACCAAGGGGTACATGTCAACAGATATCAGACTTCGGAGGATTTCAAGCATGGAGTGTGACAAACTCCTAAAGTCCCGAAGTTCAAAGCATATTGCATTCGTCTGTTGTGGAGAACATGTAGAGCAGATATGAGACTTCGGGGAAAATCACTTCGGAGGATTTCAGTCATGGAGTGGGATGAAATCCCGAAGCCCCAAAGGATGAAGTAGATCGCAACCATCCATTGCAGAGAACATGCGGCGCGAGATCAGGAAGTTCAGAGGCCTATCACTCCAAAAGGAAGTCGACAGGAATGGACAAGATCTAGATCGTCAGTTCCAGAGGGACACGAGGAAGAAATATGTTGTCTTCAGGTAAAAGCACTCCAGGAGGAACAAGTGCACAGGAGTTTGAAACTCCTAAAGCCCGAAGAGCTGAAGGAAATTGTGGCCATTGATCTATGGGAGGTACATTTCAACAAACCATGGACTCTGGGTGAAAGCACCCCGGGAAAAAGTGAGCGTAGAGGAGTTTAAATTCCTGAAGGTCGAAGTCCCAAAGTGGAAGAGCGTTGTTTATTTGAGGTGGACGTGTGGTGCCATATATAGAACTCCGGGTACAGAATACTCTGGAGGAAAGCGAGTGTGAATTTGAGACTTCCGAAGGCCAAAGTCCCAAAATGGATGAGAGTCATTGATTTGAGGTGGACGTGTGGCACCTAATCTAGAACTCCGTGTATGGAATAATCTAGAGGAAAGTGAGCGTGAAGTTGAGACTTTTGAAGGCCGAAGTCTCGAAGTGGACCAGAGCCGTTGATTTGAGGAGGATGCATGGAAGAAGATCTACCACTTCGGAGAAAAGTCACTCTAGTATAAAAAGGAGTGCGTTGAAGAAGAACTACCGAAGGCCAGAGATCTAGAGTTCATCTAAGCTGTCCATTTTTTGAGGACAGGTGTCAGCATATCTTCCACTTCGGAAGATAGTCATTTCGGAGGAAGCAAGGGTAGAGAGTTTTGAAACTCTTGAAGCTTGAAGAGTGAAGTTAATTGTATTCATTGATCAAGAGACACCACCAAGGTCACAAGATCAACGATAGTAATTAATTATGGGGACAAAAAGTGATTGGGTTTTAAAAACCTCAGACCGGTCGCAATTGAAACCACAGTATTCCCAAAGGGATACGTGGCAACTGGTAGTGAATTGCAGGGAGAAAAGAAGTTTGGTCTCAAACCACTCTAGGTCACCCCACAATTGTGTGTTTACATGAGGACATAGCTCGAGGTTACATGAAAGGAAATGGGCCTAGCAGAAGGAGCTAGCACCTGTGAATTGAAAAGTGTCGAAAAGCTCTAGAGAAAGGGCCCGCGGGTTCCATAGGACTTGCGCCTTAGGAGAAAATGGGGAATTTACAAGTTGATTTGGGTTCTAAAAGGGGACCAAAGAGTCGAACTGACTCAACAGATTGAAAGATTCTAGACTGGGAGGTCGCAAAACCCCCATGAGGGGAGGGGGCTGCATCAGGTGGTATCAGAGCTTGATTTCATCTATAGATTTTAGGTGAAGGATATGAAAGAGATAATCTGGTAGCATCAAATGGTATTAGAAGCTTAATTTTACCTATAGACAATAGGTGAAGGAGGAGACAGAGTATTGATGCTCTATGTGAAGGATTGTTGCAAGTGTGCAGATGAAAATTGAACAGCTAGGTGAGTTGTAGGAGAATCTGTAGATGCTCTCAGTTGCAGAGTGAACAACAAACTTGCCAGGAGGTCAGGTAGACGGTGGAAATGGATACTGAAGCCCATCAGTGTGGTCAAGACAAGGACCACCAATATAAAAACAAAGCTAAGATAGAAAAATATCTCAATGAGATAAGAGAAAATATGGAGAGGCTAGCATTGAAGATGGAGCAGGAGGCAAAGGTACATTGGAGGTATGAATGGCCTCTGAACAGAAAGGAAAAATGGCATGTTCAAATTTTTTTGGCCAGAAGGCAGCAACAAGAGTTGAGGATGTGGATGAAGGAAGTTGAAAACCTCAGTGACACAGAGGAGAAGGTGGTTCACATCTATGAACCAGAAGTTGGAAGAACCCTCAGTGATGAGGAAGGGAGATCAGTTAATGCTCTCATAAACTGCCAGGAGGGAAGAGATGAATTTTTAAATTTCCATATGAGAAATGAGATTAGATCAAGGGAGGATCTCATAGACTGCCAGGAGGGCAGTGATAAAAATTCATATTTCCAGATGGGAAATGAGATGAGATCAATGGAGGATCTCATAGACTATGAGGAGGGAAGAAGAGAAATCCTATATTTCCAGGTGGGAAAGGGAAGATTAATGAGACTGTCTTAAAGTCTCAGGAGCTCAGAAGTGAGTTCAGATCAATAAGGATTGTTGATAGATTAAGATTCATGTGAGTTTTTGGCATTGACCACTACATCATCGAACCTGAAATTAGAATGTATGACGGATCCAAGCCAGTCTGACAGAATCTCTAGCATGTTGATCCAAAGAAAAAAAAAATCCATCAAGGCAGAGGTCAAAAATATTCTTAATGCACAATTTATCTATCCATTCCCATTAATTGAATAGGTTTCCAACCTCATTTCAGTCACTAATAAATATGGAACTATTAGGGTCTGTGTCAATTATAAGGACTTGAACAAATCTTGTCCAAAGGATAATTATCTAACCCCATTCATTAATCAGATTATCAATGAATGTGTCAGGATAAAAATATTCTCATTCATGGATTGTTTATTTGTCTATAATGAAATCCACATCAAACCAGAAGATCGGCACAATAATTCTTTAATTTATACTTGGGGTACTTTTTCTTATTGAAATTTTCCATTTGGTCTTAAAAACATTGGAGCCACCTTCTAGAAGGCCATTTCCTATGCATTTCATGACATCAAGAATATTGTAGAGGAATATTTAGATTATTTTTCTACTAGTTCCAAATTCCACAAGGATCATCCTAGTCACTTGCAGACCATTTTCACCTGATGTCACTACTATAATATCGATTTGAATCCACATAAATGCATATTTTGTGTGGTATTTGGGTGATTTCTAGGTTTCATTATATCCAAGTATGGGGTTTAGTTTTATCCCTTGAAGGTTGAGGCCATTTTCAACTTTCCTCCTCCTCATACCATTAGCCAGCTCCAAATTTTGCAAGGGAAGGAAAGCTTCATGTGTATATTCATTGTCAACTATGTTGAGATCATGAAAGGTTTTATGCACTTGTTGAATAAAGGTGTGCCTTTTGTGTGGGACAACCAAGCTCAATGGTCATTTAACATATTGAATAAGCCCTCGATGTTGACTCTCATATTGATCCCTCTTAACTATGGTCAGGACTTATTTCCCTATCTCGCCACCTATGAATCCACCATAGGAATGTGATGCCAACCTAGATTAGCTAAACTCCTTTAAAATGATTTTCTTTATGTCAATTAAAAACAATTTTAATAGTATTTAAAATACGTCATTTGACACTTCTATAAATCGTATTCCCATCTCTCAACATTTATATCAACTGGCCACCAGAACCATCGGTCCCACTATATGATAACTCTTGAACTTTCTTTTATTTTTTAACTGGGCACTGGGTCATCAGTTAAACTGACCCATTAGCCTATATCTACTCACCAAACCACCATAATAAATAAATCAACTATGTAAATGATTTAAAGGGCCACTCTGATTAGTTGGAAACTACCAAAGATAATGATTTTGCTAAATTTATAGACTGATAAATATAGACATTTCATGTTAATTAACCATGTAAAAAAGTATGAGCACCAAATTTTACCCTCTACAATTTCATTTCTCGTCATGAAATCCATCTAAATTGATAGAAACATAATGGATGATTTGTTAATGCATAGGGAACTGAGCTGAGAGCCAAAATCAATCAATAGAACATCAAATCAGAACAGGAAAACAAGTTTTCATCAAATTACGTATGTTCTCTTTACTCAAATTTGTTGTTTTTTCACACCTAGGGTGTTATTTATACAAATAAGAGAAAATCAATTCCAATCACAAAGATTGGATCTTATCCTCAAAATCCAAAAAAAACCCTAAATTACTCAATAACAAGTGATTATTTTCCTTGAATAGGATCAAATCCAAATAGATCACCCTGCATTTTATAACTCCCTCAACTTCCTATCTAAAATAAACATATCTATTACATGACATGGAAATTTTCTTTCTTCTCAAAACACACTTAGAACTATTCTAGAACTATTACAACTTAGGAAAATGAACAAATTACAAATTTTCATAACAATTAGGAAACCAAATTCCTCTCATAAATTCCTAATACCTTCTAGAGGTTAATTACTAAGTTGATGTATAAATATGCTCCTACATCAGAATGGTTCCCATCCAAGAAGATGATGCACAAAAAGAACGTATCATTTACTATCTTATCAAGGGACTTATGTGTCCCAAGCTTCAATACTCTCATGTTGAAAAGTTGTCCTTGGAAGTAGTAATAGTTTTCCAATGTTTACGACATTGTATCCTCATGTAAAAGACCATTTTTATTTCCGATGCCAACCTAATTTAGAACATCGTTAGTCGTCAGATCATTGGGAGAAAGTACTCGAAGTGTATTTTTATCCTCCAAAATTTCGACCTAGAGTAGTTTCCTCTAAGTATAATAAATAATCAGCATTTGCAAAGTTGATATATGATATTCCCTGAGTCGATGTTTAAACCATGGTTAATGACTCATTTCCTGGTGATTTTTTATTCCTCATTGAATCTTTTGATCCTTGATATTGATATGTCTTGATCTACCTCCAGACCCAGCATTTGTTTCCTCATATTTTCCATGATGAACATCATCACATCATGCATTAGTATAGACACTATATCATCATTAATAAAACCCTTTATCGTCGAGGGTTCAATTTGATTCTACACAATTTCCTTAACCATGCATAGTTTGAAAGAGTTTTGAATGACTGCCATGTTGGAGCATGTGGCATTCCTCTCTCTTAGTTAGCCACTGCCTAGAAAATCTTTGTGCGTCAGATAATTTTGGCCCAATATCTTCAACGATTGTATGAATGTGGTTCAAAATTTTCATTCTTCTCAAATATTAACCCATAATATGCATGTTCACCATGCTCCTCTTCATCGTGTGGTGGTTGTTGGTCCCTTTTCCAAATGGGAAATTGATTTTATGACATGTAATCCTACCTTGTCTAATGGTCATGGCTACATCATCATGGATATTTACTACTTCACTAAGTGGGATGAGGCCTTCCCTAGAATTTATAATCATGGCACCATTGTTTCTTTGTTCATATTCAATCACATTTTTTCTAGATATGGTGTTCCTAAGACCATAGTGACGAACCATGGGTCCCATTTTCGTAACAATATGATGATTGAATTAGCTTCCATGTTGTATTTTTTCCATGAGAACTTAACACCCTATTATCCTCAATACAATGGCCATGTAGAATCCATCAATAGTGTCCTAAATACCATGATATTGTTGGGGAAACATAAAACTAAATGGCATCTCATGCTAACTTTGACATTATGGGCTTACCGTACCTAATTCAAAAATGTCATCAAGTTCGCACCATTTCAACTTGTTTATCGTATGGAGGAAGTCCTTCCGATTAAATGCAAAATCCCGTAATTGAATATAGTCGTAAAATTGCTTCCCAATACCTCCGTCGAGAAGGAGAATGATCTGAAAATAGAAGGCTGACTTGTTATGCTATGCAAGCACCCTCTACCTCATAAAATAAATCTTAACAGGACCTTGCTTCATGTGTTGAAATGTGCAAAAGGGTTTATGTGTTAAGTTTATGCTTCTTCTTGTCAATGTGCATGTGTGATGAAATGATCTTTTACAAAGTTAAATATGTGTTATAAACAAATACACAGCAGTATAAAATGCAGCAAATAACACATTAACATCACAACAATAGCAAGATGATAAAGGAGTTCACCCCTCTCTGGGCTACATCTCCTTGAGCCTCCTTCAATGGACTTGGCTCTCTGGGATTAGTTTGTCAAATGTTCTTTTACAAGCTGCTGCTCAACTCCAATGGATTTACAGACTGTACCATTGGGTTCAGAATACACAAAAACTCCAAAATTGATTGTTACAACTCTGAAAATGGACAATGGCTCACCCAACAATGACCTCTTCTACATGTGACCTCCAAGCTTCCCAAAATGAGCTTCAATGAGGAAAAAACACCTGTAAAAGTCCTCCAATGGATCTGAAACCTATCCCAAAAGGTTCAGAGCATAATAATCAGTCAGAAATGACTATTTAGTCTCAGAAAATGAATATGTGCTCATCTGAGCAATGCCTCAAACAATGAGGGCTTTAAGGCTCTTGAAGCTTCCTCAAACTTCAAATGTGAAAAAACTTCAAATGGTCTCTTCAAATGCCTGTGAAAATGGTTCCAATGGACTCAGAACGTCCAAAAACCCCTAGCTGGGCTTTTACAGCTCCTCATTTGGCCAAAAATTGAAGAAGTTATGCATTCTGTCATTTTTCTCCTTCAAGCCTGCTGTAACCTGTTCGCCATTTCGCACTCTGGAAACTGAACCTGGCTTCTGAGCATTTTCGGTCACAAAACCCAGCACACGCGCACCTCTCCACAAAATGCACTAATTTGTCGCACCGTTAGCGAAACTAAGACCCCCCAAGTCGGAGGTGTTGGGCGCATGGGACCATGTGGCCATATTCCCCGCACTATAAAAGGCACCTGCTCTTGGGTTGAACTTCGGCTCGACATGTGGCGGGTAACCGTTTGAACCCACAAAAATAAAACCAAGTTTAATCCGCGCGCGCGTAATATATGCGGTCATATTTTGACACATAAACTATGGTTTAAATTGTTGGTTTAAAAAAAAAACACAACACATATATTTATAATATATGTTATAACCCC
>JASDQU010306560.1:25527-39207 GCA_032191745.1 Picea mariana | reverse complement strand
TGATCCAACCAATACTAGGAGGACTTTATATGATTTTTAGGAGAATTTGATTGCACTAATTTCCATTGAACCATTTCCCTCCAGGCATCTTTTCTTGGTTCAATCTTCAAATCCACAATATTATGGAGAGGATGTTGGAAATCCCTTTTTGGAATCTTCCATTCAGGAGGAGTAAAAATGTCTCCTCGAGAACCAGACTTGGGATATGGTTCCCCTTCCTTGTAGAAGTAAACTTGTCATATGCAGATGGGTCTATAGGACCAAGATCACAATGGTTGGACATATTAGCAGATACAAAGCTAGGCTTATTTCCAAAGGCTTTCAACAGGTGCATGGAATTAACTATGATGAGACATTCGGTCCAATAGTGAAGATGGATTCCATACATTTGGAACTTTCCATTGTGGTGACAAAGGGATGGGAAATCCATCAAATGGATGTGAATAATGCATTTATTGATGGTGATATCTATGAGGGCATCTATATGGATAATCCCTAGGGATTAATGCAGGACTATCTTTGGTATGTCGACTGAAGAAGTCTCTTTATGGCATCAAGCAATCTATGAGGGAATGGTATGCCAATATGGACTCCTACCTATTGTCATAGAACTTTGTAAGTTGTAAATTAGACTTGAATGTCTACATGCTCAGGATGACTGATTCACTTCTACTCTTAGTTCTGTATGTTGATGATTTCTTAATCACTGGTTGCTTGACTTCAGCAATTGCTACAATCAAGAGGATTATACATGACATGTTTTTGATGACAGACATGGGTCCACTACACTTCTTCCTTTGACTCAAGATCATTCAGGATGAATACGACATTAAACTATCTTAGGCCAAGTATGCACGAGATCTACTTGAAAGATTTCACATGACAGACTGCAAGTTTTCTCCGACTCCTTTCCTATCAGGAGTCAAACTTTAGGATGGTGAGGATACTCAACTGGTTGACAACACACTCTATAGACATCTAGTGGATATCTTTTTGTATCTCACACACTCCAAATAATACCTCTCCTATGCAGTTTGTGCAGTTTCCAAGTTCATATAGGAGTCGCATGAGCTACATTGGAAGGATGCAAAGTGTATCCTTCGATATGTACAAGGAACCATCACCTTTGTGATTAATTATGGAGCAGTATCTACATTAGATCTCATCGGGTCTACTAATTCTGACTAGGATGGTGATAACATTGATCGCAATTCCACATCTGGTTACTCACTCAGTCTTGGTTCTGGCCCTATTTGTTGGTCGAGCAAGAAGCATGTTTCTGTTTCTCTTTATTCAGCCGAGGTACAATACATAGAGGTAGTTAACATAACCATTCAGGCTATGTGGCTACAACATTTCATCACTGAGTTGGGCATTCAGTTTCATCGGCCGATCGTCATCTGGTGTGACAAAAAGAGAACTCTACAGTTCTGCATAGATGTAGTTTAGAGGTAGTAGACGAAGCACATCGAGATCCACATGCACTGCATCCGGTACTTAGTACACAAGATGTTCATCAACCTACAGGTATGTCCTTCAACAGGACAAATGATAGACATATTCACCAATACCTTCACTGAGCAGAAGTCCTACTCTCTTCGAAGTCGTCTTGGATTGAAGGACATAGTTCTCTAGCAACTGTTGGTTCTTATTTTTACATACATTATCCCTTGAGGGGAGGATTTTCCTATTAGGTTTTCATCTTTCCTCACTTTATTTCAGTGTATCTTTTGTATTTAGGTACCTAGCATGGCCTCGTTGCTAGGATCCATTCTTTATTTTCACCATAGCGATGTTCAGGGGGGGTTGGAGTTCTTTCACACACACCTAGGATTTTGTTTTCCTAAGGTCCTAAGGTTTTTCCTATGTGTATTAGTCATTATTGATTCTCCTAAAGTTTAGGGGATAATATTCCACCTGGAGAATATTCTCTTCAGTTCACACTTCACTTTGACTAGTTGAGTTGAGTCTAGATGTTGCATTGGTTTTGTCGCCATGCAACATTGGGATCATCACCATTATAATGCACACTACACTTGGTTTCATCACCATATTGGTGCATTACTCTTGATTCCTTGATATACTCCTCACTGCACTCTGTTTTAGTTAGTTAACTGAATACTGGTTGACTAGTTAACTCAGCTAGGTGGAAGTTCACTCTCATAACTGTCTGAGAGACTAGACTAGGTGGTAGTTCACTCCCGTAACTGTTGGTGTGTGTTCAGATCACTCTAGACCACCATTATGGAAAAATCATTCTCCTCCAGTGTGCATTGATTGATTTATACAAATTATATCATGTGTAAAGTATCCATTATTCATTACGGTTAATGAGAATTCTTCCCTTCTTTCTCTCTTGCTTCTTCTTTCTCAATTTCTCTCTGCAAATGTGTGTGGTCTTTCTAGCTATATCTATTATGTGCAACTTCAACACATTTACAAAATTCCATTTTATTATGTCCCCTAACTAATTTACAATTGGATTTTGATTAGAATTCTACTTCTAGTTAAGCTTAGAGTCTATATTGACATAGGATTCTAACTGCATGTTGACTACACATTCTCTTATGAAATGATTTTCTTTTAATTTAAAAATTCATTTTTATTAATTTCATGCACACATTGTGCACACGCCTAAAATTTATTCTCATTCTCCCTTCACTAGAGTTTATTTAGTCTAAAATACCTTAACCCATTTTAAAATTTTATTTATTCAAAACATCAAGACTTAAACTTTTTATTGTTTTATTTATTTTATAACTAAATAATAATTTATACTCTCTTTTCTACAAGGTCTAAGTATTCAATTAATTTTCTAGGGTCCTCTAGATTTTTATTGACTCTTATGTATTCCTGTGATGTTCCCTTGAATATGCACCACCATTCTCCAAGGGTGCCACTCGCCATTGACTTAGTTTGGAAGTTGTGTGACACTTGGAATCAACACTCCAATTTTCAACCTTGTGTGAGACTAAGGGATTACTGAGGAATAAGGAATCCACCTTATTGTGCACCCCTTAGAACTCCTCATGAGTGACTGTCTCAGTTTGTCCTCACGACATTGTGAACCTCTCGGAACAAGGTAGTCATTAACCTTCAGTTATGGTCATGGAAGGAGTGCTAGTAAGTTGTGATAGAGACACTTCCACACCTCTCCCTCATCCATATGATATCTACGTATGACCCCTTTACTCCATATATGAGTCGAATTAGCAAGCGTCACCATGCCTGCATCCATTGACAAAGATAACATCAATAACTTATATACATAAAATCCATAATTGAAATCATCATATAACACATGTGTAAAAAATCAAGTATTCATAATCAAAGTAAATAATCCACTCCCTTACTCAATTCAAAGTCCACGAAAATCGGTCGATGTCGTCAACATCATCATCATGTCACGTTTCATGCACACTTAGGAAACCTTATCATAATACATGTCAATGTTATACATCAATATATTAACATATAAATTACATTACTCAATAATAACATAAACATATAAACCAAACTGATAATCGTAATGTACCATGTTTTAACGTGGATCACTTGCTCACATCTTCATGTTGCATCATATTGAAAGATTCCTCTCTTGTTTCCTTGTCTTTTTAGTAGTCTTGGTATTTTTCAAGAAATTTCTTTGTCATATGGTCCCATGAGCAGATGGTATCCTTTCTGAGGCCCATTAACCACCGCAGTGCATCTCTGTTAAGTGTGCCAGGAAAGAGCTTCAATTCTAGGAATATGTCACATAGTCATAGCTTCTACAAATTACATTAAACTTGAAGAGGAAGTTATCATGATATTCCTTAGATATCCCATGAAAGTTTGGAAGAGATGATGATGAATTTTGTTGATCTTGGTTTCCTCATCTATTTATGTTATTGGGAATACAAAATTCATGGGTTTCTCCTTGACGACCTCGTGAGCCATTTCTTCCTAAGGGTTTTTCTCTACTTCCAAATGTTCCTCAGGAAAAAGGAACTCTTCTGAATGATATTGATAACTAATGTGCTCCTCTAAAAATGGAATATCAGTGTGAACATATCCTTGTACAGTATTTGATTCCTGAGGAAATGAATAGGCCTTCTTCTTGGCAAGGCCACATAATTCAATAAACCATTGTATGACAATTAGCATTATCACCTTGCCAGGTGGACCACCAATATTTCACACCGTATGCATATTAAACATGTAATTCAATCACAATTTCATAACCATTTACTTTCTAGCTAGGGATTAACAATAATCAACAAGTTTTCTCATGCATGTAGTATAGCTAGGATAGCTTTTAAATATTCCCCTTGCAATTGTTTCTCATTTCTTTTGAGTTATTCACATGTGATATTGCAGACTTAGGTCCCCTTCCCTTGCATTTGTTCTAGTGTTTTTCCTTTCTCAAAACTACCCTTCATGTAATTTTACTAACATGTTTGTTATGCAGGTGCGATAAGAATAGACAACAATTACATTAATGAATCGCATAGGTTGTAGTAACATAAGGAATCAACCCTTCATAATATCAATTCATAACCAATAACAACAAGATCTTCATCAACCATGTCATCTGTGTCGCACATCATCTCAATATAAAAAATGAACAGATATGTTCTCCAATAGTTCAAGGGGGTCCCACCTACTAGTATTATTTAGTTTTTATAACCATAGGTTTTAGCAGCACTTTGCGGGTGAAACTTTGTTGACGTTTTCAACCGTCAACAGTCACCATCCTCGAAATTCCTTTTTCTTGATTTATGATGAAACATCCCTTTTATCTTTTCTAGATTTCTTGCTATTTGATATAAAAAATTCTTCCTATATTTATCTATTTCTTTGAGTTGGTCAATCCTTCCTTGTAATTCCTCCTTATAAGTAATATACTGTTGCACAAACTGGAGGGTGGGAATCTAGAGGTTGACTGACAACTGCACTTCCAATCCATGCATTAGCTCAAATGGGTTTCTTCCTATAGAAGTCTTAATTTGTATATCGTTGTAAGGGCTAGTCGACTATGTTGAATAGACCCAACAATCAACTAAGAGTTAGTTGGTCAACTATCGAATTCAGAAATATAGGTCGGTCGAGGTTTCTATTAACCGACCAACCTAGGTAGTTAAGTAGTTATAACTTCCTAGTAACTGAATATATAGCTAATAATAGACAAACTTGTATGAGGAAAGATATCTCGATGAGAGATATTGTATCTATTATGTTGTATTGAATCATCTATATAATAAAGGCTATTCTTTGGGCTTCAACTACTTTGTGTATGTATTTGTCTATATGTATGTATATGTGAATCTATGCTTTCTTATGTATTGAACTACTGGTAACACTCCCCTACTTTTCCCTAGATTAGAACATTGGTTCTATCGTTGGTAGTTATGAACCTGGCATGCAAATGTTCACATAGATGATAACTCTACAAGACACATGTGAATGGTGGGAGTGAAAAATAAAAAATTTCATTAAGAACTACACAAGAATAAACAACCTAACGCTATAAGAATCACGTTCGCAATTTTTCTCGTAGACCCACAAAATATTTCTATAATATATCCTTGAATCCTTGTTCAAGCACATAAAAAAATTTGGTAATGCGTAAATTGATGCCCGATGAAAAAATAAAAATCAATATTACAAATGGGGGTCGAACGAAACTGCATGAGTGGGTTGAAATAATTACTGAAGATTACATAACAGAACAAGCTATTGAGGATTGAACATCCCTAGATACAATAAAAGACAAATTCTACATGACGCTACACAACGGATTCGTGTGCACAATTCCTAGACTGCTTCATAAATTTTTGCTCGACAAATGCATAGGTGACATTGCCAAATTCTGACCTCAACTTGGTACACCACCAAAAAATAGTCATTGGGAAGAGAGAGATGAAATGTGACTCAAATTTTTAGAATCAAGGTGCAAAGATACAAAACAAGTGTGGGACTACTTATTGAGAAAATAAACATGGCCACCTTCACCAACTTCAAGTAAGTTAGGGTGGATTTCAAGGGTCGGATGATCTGTGAGATGCCATAAGAAAAGAGAATACCAATGTTCATTTGACTAAAGAATAATTTTCTTTGAAGGGGAAGAATATTTACAAACAAGCACCAAACATCAAAAAATTGGAGCGGGAGAAGATATAAAACAAAAAAGAGGAAAATTGTAACATATGGACCAACCAAAAATTCGAATAGAAAAATGGTCAGAGGAGATCATCCTGATAGAGAGTGTGTAATTTGAGTATGAAATAAATCGACCAAAGATGGAAATAAAACATCTGTGGTGATCCCTGATAGAAGTACGGAAGAACAGTTTATAGAGGATACCATGGGCTCCCATCAATTGGAAATCCAAGCCGAAAGCATGGATTATGAAGAATCAGGACCAATGATACACTCTCCCCCTGTTCAAGTAACCAACCCTTGAATTAGTGAATTCCTTCAACATAGACTTCATATTGGCGAATAGTTTGCAAGATTATGGTATAGAAGTGACGAGCATGGAAATTTACGTGACACATTGATTTTCAAGCCAGAAAGAAATGAATTCGATCCAATGTTCATTCACATCAAGGATCTCATGGACCTAACCCTCAACCAAATATTATATCAAGAAAACAAAATTTAATAGATTATAGTTTTGAAGTGACATGTCTGATAAAACAACATCTCCTTGAATATAAATACCAAAGTTATCAGATTGAAGAAGTAAATTGTTGAGAAATAAATAAGCAATTACTCCTCGAACACCATCCGACCGACAAAACATTTGCAGACGAACAACCAAATAAGAATCTATCATCCCAATTGAAAAGCGTCATAAGTTGAGGATCATAAAATTATAGAATTCTAAAAGCATCCATGGGACTCAATAATATTCCCCTTTATGAAGGAGATGAAGACCCAAGAAGACATTGGTTTGTATGCTAAAAATTATGGGATGCAAAAGATATCTGAGATGAAGATAAGAAAATGGCATAATTCGATGCCTCTCTTTGACACTATTCTCTAACATGGTTCATGTATTTCACAGAAAATAAAATCCGATCAAAATAAAAAATAAAGATCAATTTCTTATCATTTTTCAAGGTCCAATATGTTACACACTTGGCCACACAAAAGATGAAAGAAATAAAGCAAGACCTAGGTGAGTCGGTCTGTGAATACGACAAAATATTCAAATATCTACTTAGCCAAATACCATCAACAATTTATCGAAGTCTACTTGTATAATGGTGTGTATCCATATTGCTACAATGAACTAGAACTCCATTACATGTTTATGAGATAGCCTCATGTAAAGATGCATTAAATAAAGTGCAACAGGTCTAGCAGGATGATGATGGCCCATCGACTTCCTCATCGACAGAAATGTTAGAAGAAAAAATAGAACATCTATAAAAGACCATTAAAAATCTATCCTTAAGAATAAGCAAGGTGTGGTGTACCACATGCTGCAAAGATGGTCATACAATTTATATAATTGCATTATTAATGATCAAGTACCCAGAGCAGGGGATGCACGACGAGTGCAAGAGGAAACATATTGTAACATCTACAAAACCTTGACTGACCATAGTGTACAATATTATCCACACAACTTAAAAAATACCTAGTAGTGTTATATCTATGAAATGCACAATGATAGAAGATCTAAGTGTTGTCTAAATGCATGAAATAGAAATGTAAATATACTCGATCACACTGAAGCAACCAATCATAATAATGACTACGGGATAAATAATTATTACAATTGAGGTTGTGGTCAAGGTGGTCGAGGTCGATACGGATTCCAAGTTTGAGGTTGTGGTCAAGGTTGAGCTGGATTCCAAGGTCTTGATTGAGGTAGAGGTCGACCTTATTGTTACAACTTCTGGGAAGACGACCACGTTATCCTCGACTTCCCAATAAAATATCAGGTCGACTTGAAATTTTGTAACATTTGTGGATTTGGCAATCATTCACTAGAAGACTATGCATTAGTACTAGATAAGATCATTACCAAAAAGAATGTAAACCTCCTACACGCAGTCTCGAAAGAAGAAGTTTTAAATTTGAAGAACTTACATTTCATCACTAGATCAGCCGTGGGACAGGATAATATATGCTTACATGATTGAAAGACAAGGAAGTCTAGTCAGTTTCCACATCCAGATAAATAAGAACATATTATGAGGGAAGCACTTAAATTATTCATAAATTCTAACCAAGACCAACCAAACAGAGGAAGAAAAAATGAAGACATTGTATAAGAATTCTTACATCTCTTAAAAGAAAAGAAGTCAGTTAGATAATTGCTAGATCTTCTTAATATACTAAGAGCATATAAAGAAGCACAAATACCATCCAAACACATTAGAAAATTCTCCTACAATAATAAATATTATGACCCACAGGTCAACCTGGAAATTCATGGGGTGTTTTTAAACTAGGCAGTTGTCGACTTTGGATCACAAGTAAATATCCTACCTTGAGATATATGGATATAGCAGGGTTTGCCTTCATTATAACCAACACTAAATTACCTAAATCTAGCAGATCAAAGATTAATAGAACCTATTTGTATACTTAGAAATGTTGAAATTTATATTATGGGTATTACCAACATCAGTCGAATTTGAAGTAATTGACTTAGTCGAGGGAATTCCATCATATACAACACTTGTCGATCAACCATGGGGATGAAAAATGAAATCAAATATCTCCCTTAAAAAAGATAGAATCAAGTTAAAAGGAAATGGAAGAAAAATAATGATTCCTCTGGATCCTAATGAAGGGAAACCTTGGAGTGAGTCACTAAATGAATATCATGAAGTGCGATGTCTATACCAAATAATCAATGAACAAAGAGATTACATTGAACCAACTCCGACTGAGCTCCATACAACTGGCAGGTTGAAAATTATGAGGCACACTCAAAATATTGTTGGACCATTGAATTCACCCCAATTAAATGTTCCATAATTTTCTATTCAATTCAAGTAGTACCTATAGTTTATGAAAAGATACATTGACAAACCCCTACACTTATTTTGAATGACCACAAGATGAAAACATTTCTACGTTACAATGAAAAAATCGGTCCTTCAACACATTTTGATGAAGTTTCTAAATTTTTCGGAGAACAAGGAAGGACTCAAAGTTTAGTAGAAACCTTTACAACCCAATCCACAAGGTGGTGCGAAACACATTCTTCAAAATTGCAAATGTGGACAACTGTATCGACTTGCTTTGTAGAATGTTTCATAGAAATGAAACTAGTCAAAGATGTTGGCATTCCCATTTTCAAGATTGGGTATGATCCAGTCGAACATATTCACCATTGCGAGCAAGAATGGCATAGAATAGGATATAGAGATGAAATTTTATGGCCCCACATGTTTCCAATATTATTTGACAAAATACCAAATAAATGGTACAAAATCAAAGAATCTTGTGGACATATGCTAAATAGGTCTAACATCAAAGAAAAATTTATCCAAGACTTCAAATTCACCCTGGATGAGGAACATCTAAGAGAAGAAGCGCAACATATCAAAAGTTTTTTAGAAAACCCGACTCCAGCTACACATAAGGAAAAATGGAAGATGACGATTGATCTAGGATCGACATCAACTTGCAATCTTTTTTTGACGGAAAATAATGGAACTACGACAACACGAATAATTAACATGGAGAATATAAGTTGTCCGGGACAGACCTTCCAATGGAAAAGTGATCACCCGATATTGCAAAACAATGTAAAATCAATACTAAAGATATCTAAGTAAGAAAAATAATATCACAAACAACCTGACTTCTCGGAGAGCTTCACCAAAATCGAAGAATGGGAACGTTATCTCGATGAAGCAAAACCACTAAAGTGGATGGATGTTGAAATAAAAACTAAATAATTCAACATATTGGACAGAGAAGGAGACATCCAGCATAGTAGACTTACTCAAACAATATCAAGATGTATTTTCATGAGACTATAAAGATCTAAAAGGACTTGTAGAAGAAATGGGAGAGATCAAAATTGAACTCATTCCAAGAGAAAAACTAATCAAAAAGTGACCTTACAAATTAGCTCACAAATACAAACCCATTGTTCATAAGGAAATGAAAGGAATGTTATCAATAAGAATCATATATCCAATCGAAAAATTTGAATGGGAAAGTTCTATGGTAGTTCAACCGAAGAAGCACGACCCTAAGAAGTTAAGAATTTGTTCAACTTCATAGGTCTCAAAAAAAAACCTTAACGGATCCCTTTCCCACTCCCTTCACCGATGAAATAATTAATGAAGTCTTAGTTCACAAATGTTATTCATTTACAAATGAATTCTCAAGATATAATCAGGTACCAATAGTGAAAGAGGATCAACTGAAAACAACATTTGTCTCAGAATTTGGCTCTTTTTCCTATAAAGTTATGTCATTTGGACTGAAGAATGCCCCAACAATTTTCTCAAGAATAATGGTCAAATCATTCCAAGAGTATATATACGAAATGTTTTTACTTTGATGACTGGACGATACACAACTTATTCAAAAAAAATATACAATGGCTTACATTGATGCTTGAACAATGTACACAAATCCAACTATATATTAACATTAAGAAGTGCATCTTTTCTACACCAATTGGAATTCTGTTAGGCCATGTGGTATGAAAATATGGTGTAAAGTTTCGCATGGAAAAGATCAAAAGCATCCTCGACTCAAGGCCACCTATAAATTAGAAACAAATTAAAATCTTCCTTCGACACATTGGATACTACAAGAAAATTATACAACATTATTTAGATATTACATTCCCAATGAAAGAGCTACTCCAGAAAGAAATTGAGTTTAGATGGAATCAATACTACGAGGAATCATTTGAATTCTTAAAGAATAAACTGGTCAAATCCTCCATATTAAAATTTCTCTATTGGTCGAGAATATTTCATGTCCATTTTTATGCTTCAAACATTTTTTTCAGGTCGGTTCTAGCACAACCATATGATGACATAGTCGACCACCCAAATGCATACGCCAGTCAGAAATTGAACAAAGAGGAAATGAACTATTCGACCATGGAAAGGGAATCTTTGTCGATGATATTTGTATTAAAAAAATTTCAACATTACCTACTCACCAACCCTTTCACATTATTTACATATCATCAAGAATTAAAATATTTAGTTAACAAACTATTTCACAAAGGAAAGATCTTCCACTATTTTTTATTATTCTAGGATTTTGAATTTGACATAATCGTCCAACTTGGAAAAATAATATTCAATCCCACCATATATCTTGACTTGAAACAGGAGAGGACCTGACAGACATAGATGATGACCTATCAGACACATCTATTTTGATTTGAAGTTTACCCAAAAGATATGGAGGATATAGAAAACGTTTTGGAAGACATAATGGTTTTAGAGGATCTCTCGATAAATAAAAAGAAGGTGCTAGCCATAAAAGTAGCACCATTCACACTTATAAATGGATATCTATACAAAATGGGACCCAATGACCTACTAAGGAGATGGGCTCTTGAGCATGAAAGAGAAGACATTATTAATGAGGCTCACACAATACCAACTAGGGGCCACTTCCAAGCCAACATGACAACTCGAAAGATGCTTGAGGTGGGTCTATGGTGGCTGAATTTAGATAAATATTGTCGGGAGTAGGTTAGGAAGTGTGATAGTTTTCAAAGGCTCGAGAAACCTCTATGAAAGAACTAAATTCCACTAAGATCAGTGAACTCTAATCGAACATTTGAAATCTGGGTTGTTGAATTTGTTGGCCCTTTTCCTCAGAGATAAAAAAGAACCAGTACCAAATATATTATTGTTGCATTAGAATATGTGACCAAATGGGCAGAAGTTGAACTAGTTGAATCATGCACTATGGAAGTTGCAGCAAAATTCATTTATGAGAACATAATCACAAGGCTTGGGTGTCCACTTACACTAATTAGTGACTAGGGAACACACTTCATAAATGAAACAATCCAAGTCATGCTAAAGAAGTTTCTAATCGGCCATAGATGAACAACAACATATAACCTTGAAGAAAATCAAGAGGTCAAATCATTTAATAAAACACTGCATAAAGGACTCACCAAAATTTGTAGTATGGTCATAAATGTCTAGGATAAAAAAAACTTGCAGTATTATGGGCATATAGATTTGCTTATAAATGATTGACTATATAGACTCCCTTCAATTTATTCTATGGGAAAGAAGTCTTTATTCCATTGCACTTTTTTTCCAACTCCAACAGGGTAGTAGTTGTGGCTAAATTTGAACAAAGTAGAAGCATGAATGATCGACTATACAAATTAAATAAGCTAGAAGAAGGAAGATTAATTGCAATGCACCATCAAGAAGTACAAAAACAACAAAATAAATCATGGCATGACCATCATTTAAAGAAAATGACATAAAAAATGGAGATTTGGTTTTGTTATACAACAATCAAATAAAAGGAAAACCAAGAAAGCTAGAGACATCATGGATCGGGCCTTATGTTATCGAAGACATTCAAGTGACCGGAGTGGTTCAACTTCAAACCTTTTGATGGAATATATTAAATAAAGTGATTAGTGGAGCCTGTTTAAAAAATTATTATACATAGAAGGTGAGAAACCATGTTGGAAAAATTAGCAGGAAAAATGCCAATAGGGACTGACCATCATTGGAAAGGAAGATATAACAGTCTAGTCAAAGTTGGAAAAATATAGACTAATCACATCATTAATAAAAAAAATCCTTCTTGTATTAATAAACCAAAATCGATCATAAAATTCACATATATAAATACAAGTATAAGAAAGTGATAGAGGGAAAGCTAAGTATTAAATAACTTTCAAAGCCTCAAAGAAAACCAACGAAAATAATAATGGAGAGAGAAATAAGCCCCTGGTTGAGCCATAGACTAAGCATAATGTTGGACAGACTGACCACACTAAGAGGTGGGGGGTGAATCAGTGTAGGAATATTTCTACACTTCTTACCAAAACTTTAGTTAGAAACCACTTCAAACATATTATTCAATCATACTTAGCTACTTGCACATATCAACAACATTCATCAATAATAGAGAACTATAAACCATCACCATAATAAACACAAAGAACACCATATATATGTGTAAGTTTTTTGTATTATGTGTTATAGAATACTACAATCTCTATGGTTTATCAACACCGGCTTAAAATAGCACCAACTCCAAGAGAATACCAACTCTCAATAGAAGACCCAACTTGGAGATCTCAGCACCAACTGAAATGTGAGGAATCCAACCCTCAAGTACAAGACCTGGCTTGAAGACAAAAAATCATATTTCAAATGTACCAACAGATACACGACCTATATATACTACAACATAGGTATGTACATGACATGTCTATACTACAACATGTGTATGTACATGACCTTCCCTGTGTCTGCATGCGTACACCTTCGAAAAACTAGTTTTTCCAGTTTTATGCGACTCTGAAACTTCCAACCCTTCAGACCTTTGTTTCCTCTGTCACAACCACCTGTAACATGTCACTACATCCAACATGTCACTGACCAACCTGTATCTATGTTATATCATCATATGAAAACATCTCCAATAACCTATGCATGTCCCTCATGCATACATCATCATATAACATAGATATCCCTCAACCATATC
>JASDQU010306559.1:63569-79167 GCA_032191745.1 Picea mariana | reverse complement strand
TATATTGTAAGTGGAAATTACGTCTATACATTCGTTCCACTATGTCCCTCATAGTTTTGTAAAAAAAAATCCCCCTTTGATTAATCTCCAACACCACTCCAAATGAGCTAAGGACCAATTCATCATCATTTAAATATTCTATATTAATTAATTTTTTTTTGTTATGATGGCATTTTGTTACCTCGTTGTTGGTGCCTGTAGAACATTAAACATATGTGAATTAATAGATTGTTTGAAACATGTCATCTATATTCCTAAGTATATTATTAATGGAAATTCAAAAAAAAAATCATATTGAATAGTATTTTTTCATTCACGTGATTCATCCCTCTGTAATTTTTCCATCAAGCTTTTATGCTCTTCTACACTTACATCGAAAATAATCTTATCGAGCTTCCTCATTTTGTGGCCCTACATGACACACACTAACCAATACATATTAGTTAAACTTACATATAGTCCAACCATATTAATTTTGTATAGAATTTACAGAGAACCTGCCTTTTTTGTTTTTTCAGATGTGTCATCATTGTGTTGAACATAATTTTTCTTATTTGAACTCTTCTCACTCATATTTTTATCAATATACAACATGTACCATTCAATACAAAAATTATTAAATATACTTTATAAATAAATCACATAATTTTCAACGAAAAAAAATTGTTGTAATCGGTGCACTTTTTATATACAAAGCACGAGTGCGTTTATTACATAAAACGCACTAATGTTTTTCATACAACAACACGCACCGAACAGTTTAATTTCTTTTTTAAAATATTGTGAATTACAACAGTGTGGTATATATAGAAGACATCACAGCGACTACAATAGAAAACAAAAACATAGCAAAAAAATTAAACATTCATAAAAAAAAATAGAAAAATTACACACCAGTGAGAAGAAAAATTAAAAAAATTATGTGATAACATTTTTTGTGTTGTTTAGATGAGAAAACATTGGCGATAAAAAAAATTTGCACCAAATTTTTTAAATTTATAAAAAATAATAATAATAATATGGCTGTATCGATGCGTTCCTTATACATAAATGCATCGGTGCATTTCTGTCAAAATGGTGCGTCGAAAAATTGGAAAATGTTTTAAAAAATGTCAAATTGGAAATCATTTTAAAAAATAAAATAAAATAAAGTAAGAGGTCGACTTTGTTTGGGATCTGATGCAATAAGTGGTCCCTTTGTATCACATGCCAAACACTTATATATAGAAAAACAAACCTATTAGATCTAAAATACTTAAAACGAAAAGCCCTAATTCTGAAGTGATAGAGAGAGTTAAACCCTAAGGTGAAATTTTGGATTCACGTAAGCAAAAAAAACAAGGGTTTAAGGTAAGTAAGAATTTTTTTTTTCTGAATGTAGGGTTTTGAGTGAATCACCATACCCTTCAAATCCTAATTTTCTGAATATTTTTTTTGTTCCAAAGTATTCTTCTGCTCCACAGTGCTCTGCGGTATGTCTCTCTTCCAAATTCGTCTCCTGTAAATTTTGGAAAAATAATGAAAATATTGAATACCTTCTTAATATTAAAGAAACTTTTTGAAAAGGGTTTAGAGTGAATCACCATATCCTTCAAATTCTCATATTTTGAATAATATTGTGGTTCCAAAGTATTATGCTCCTCCATAGTGTTCCTCTGTATGTATCTCTTGTAAGTCTCTCCCCTGCAAAATTTTGCAAAATATGAAATAGTGAACAGTTTTTTAGTATTTAAATGACTTTATGAAATTCGATTCCTGCTCTTTTTTTAATTGTTTAAAAACAAATAGCATTTTTTTTTAATTTTTTCAGCATGACGGTGCATTTATGTAAGACACACTGGTACGACCATATTACATTATGCACCAGTGCTTATTGTTAATATGAGCACCGGTGCATTTGTGGTTTATAAGCACATCGGGATGCTTTTAAAGTTATTTGAACTTTTATTTGCACATAAAATAGTATATTCATCTCAAATTATCTTTTAGGATGAATTCACATGATTTACAATACTTCTGTGTGCATTTTACATTTTATGCCGCCTTATTCTTAAAAAATGGTTTCAAAACTATATTCAAACTCAGATTGTGGTATGGTCCTCGAAATTTATTTTAGATATGTACAGGAAAATTTATTGCTCATTTTGCTTAAATGCCAAGAGAAAACCTTATTATATGATCAAATGGCCAATTCTTCAAATTCCATCCCATTCCATATTGCTCAAAGTCCATCATGGAGTTTTCCCTTTCCATCTCCTGTAAGTTTAACTTATTTTATTTATGTTTCGATTATCTCATTGAATTTATTTTTATCCATGTCAATCTGAATAAAAATGTATCCAAATTTGTAGGATCCTAATTCAGAATCGAGTTCAGATGAAAAAAATATTCCAGTATCGGTTCAAAAACGTTGGAAGGTCTTATCAGGAGCAACATACCACAAGCAATTAGTAGATGAAAATGGACAGCCGCTTTACCCTGCCAATTGTGACATTCCATCTTCTAGCCACAACCCTTGGTCGACGATGGTAATAATTGTTTGGTATAATGTAATTTGAAAAAACAAATTATTGCATTGTGCTTACTAATATCATCGATGTACTAATGTTCAATATTTTTGAAATTATGATTCTTTTGATGATGAGCGACCTACCTACCATATTCCATTGCACCCCACAATAATGTCAACCTAAGAGAAGGTTGCAATGAGAGCACAACTCGGAGGGAAATCATATTAAGAATGGTTGAATCAACCACCTATTCAATTCCCAATACGTCCAGATTCACCAATTAGGAATGACTACAACAATAGTAGTTCTTCAGAAGTTGGCAATGGAGACAATCAAAAAGAAGTTGGTATGGATTATTACTTACCAGATACGACTGCCATGGAGACAATGTTGTTTGACGCATTCCAGAACGATGAGCTAGGGGATGATGCTCATATCAATGATACCATTTTCGAAAGCCTAAAATTTGCTTCCACCACCCCTCTCTTTGGACCTAGTGTTCGGTCAAAGTTTACTCAACTTGGGACAACAATGTTATTGTACAACGTGAAAGCAGAGTTTGGCATGTCAAACACATGTTTCTCGGCAATATTGAGGTAAATGACCAGCAAGTGCCTTATATTAATTTTGAGAAATCTTGTCACACAATCAACATTGGAAATGGTAACTTTTATAAACATTAAATGACCTTGTACATCTTTATTGCCCACTAACTGTAGGATATTCAAATATAAGGTTCTTCCTAGTGATAATGTTTTTTCTGGTAGTTGTGAAGAGGCAAAGCAGTTGTTGAAAATGTTGGGTGTTGAGTATATATCATATCCTGCATGTATGAATGATTGTATTCTATATAGAGGAGAAAATGCAGACAAAGAGATATGTTTGAAATGTGGGCATGACAGGTACCATAAATCAAATAACAATGGTAAATCACATGGTCCTCCTCGTAAGATATTGAAGAACATGCTTATAATCCCAAGGATTCAAAGGCTCTTTCATTGAAAAGAATTAGCTATGTTGCAAGGATGGCATGCCTCGCACAGAAGTGAGTCGGGAGTTAGGCGAATCCCAACAGATTCAATAGCCATGAAGCATATAGAGAATACATGGCCAGAAAAATTCAAGGATGAAGTACAAGGTCTACGACTCAGCATAGCAATGGATGGCGTGAACCCGTGTTCCCTCCAAAACACCAACTATTACGTTTGGCCTGTAGTAGTGATCAATAACAATATCACCCCATGGTTGTCTGTGAAGAATGAACATCTTATGTTGTCTCTTGTAGTCCCTGGTAGAAGACAAGTGAAGAATATGGATGTCTACCTACAACCATTGGTAGATGAATTGAATGAATTATGGGAAGGGATACATGTATACAATGTATCAAGATCCATCTCAATAGAGAGGAATTTTACGTTGTATGGCATATGTTCTTACACCACACATGATTATCCAGGCTAAGGAGTTTGCTCTGGTAATTAACATGTTTATTGATTTGTTTATATACGTAATAATATTTATTTGCATATATAATTCGTTGTGATTGACATTCTATTCTTAAATGCTAACATGTTCTGTATACAATAATTTCGCAGGTCTTATAACTAAAGGCTATCATGGATGTAAATGTTTTGTACCTTCTCTGAAGACTAGGTGGTCCAACCACCTACGAAATCTAGTGTATGACTACTCGAGGGTATTCCTCCGAGAAGAACACCCTTATAGAAGAGCAACATCCGCTTTCAATGGTAAACCAGAGAGAACCCAAAGGCATGCAATAATGACACCAACAGAATGGCTTAGTGCATATGAGAGAGAGAAAGAGGAGATTACATAAATGTTCGATTCAAATGGGGAGCCTATGTTCGATGATCCAGAATTATTCTACACCTATGTTGAGAAATTTCCCGTTGGTATGAAAATGAAATCTATCTTTTTTGAGCTCCCTTATTGGGAGCATCTTAAGATTTCCCACTTACTAGATCCCATGCATATATTTAAAAATGTTTCATCTTCTTTATGGAGGCACATATCATTGAAAGAAAGTGACACATTGGTTGTGAGGATAGATCTTATTTCTTCAAAAAATAAAAAGAAACATTGGCCAAGACAAGAAAGTAAAGGAGAGGTTGGTCCCTCTTGGTCTTTCAAAGAAGGTGATGTCCCATGGATTTTGAAGAAAAAAGATCTTTCTTTGGCAAAGTAAGTTATATTGGGTGTGAAGGTGCCTTCTTTATATGGGTCTTCCCTACGATGTTGCTTCACTGTGCGTCAAGACTATTTGTCGGGGTTGAAATCACATGACCATTTGAACCTTCTAAAGGTATGACGTATGTTAAAAATATGATTTTATTATTTGTAATTTTTGTTTTTATGCCATGGGATAAAACAAAATTATTTTTTTATGTGTTTAATTTGTAGTATCATTATCCTTTGCTCGTGCGTGGGAGTGTGAACCATGACTTCCCCCATGACCTAAGGCATTCCATATCTAAATTATCTACATTTGTATGTTGGATCACATCAAAGGAGATTCATATGGCTAGCATTCCACGGTGGCGTCAAGAGATAGTTGAGATTGTTTGTATGTTTGAGAAAGAAATATCGTCGAGTTTCATGAACTTGCAGGTTCATATTTTAATTCACCTAATAGATGAGGTTGAATTTGTCGAGGTGGTCTCCTGTTGTTGGATGTTTTTTTAGAGAAGTACATGAAGAAATTGAAAGGATTTGTTTGTCAAAGGGAAAAACCCGAAGGGTCTATGGTAGAGGGGTACATATCATATGAGTCTTTCTATTATGTCAATGAGTACATCAAGTAGATCGAAAACACGCCAGGTGCAATGATTTGGGACGAAGAAAGGGATGAAGCCAAAAGAGAAGGGGAGCTTCTCCAAACAAATGAAAAAAGTCGCTTGATAAATAGTAAGTGACTTATCGTTTGTCAAATTTCTACACAGTAACTATTCACACTGAACTTCATAATGTATATTTTCATGATCTCATATGTACTATATGTTGGTTTGATTTCATGAATACATCAGTGAATTCAGAAATTGATGCCATCAATAAATTCACTCTTTACAATTCGGAGGCAACACAGTCATGGGTCGCATTATACGAACAAAAGAGGAAATGGGAAAGTGGCAAGAAATAATTCAGACGGTTGAATGGTAGAAGCATGCCTTATCCTGATCATTTAAAAGAAAATATGTTAATGATATGCCCCAACAGTTGGGTTGTTGACCAATTCATAGAGAAATATGGTGCATCTGGTCTTACCCGCATGAAGAAGAGGATGCACTAAACATAGGGATTGGTTGCAGCAACTTGGTAATAATATTTTTGTGTACATAATTTTTAACTTCGTAATGCACATTTGAATTGTAAGTACATCTATATTATTTTATATTTTAATGGTCGGATTATTAGACACATATTGACAATGTGATTTGTTCATTTTTTATAGGTGCATTTGTTCCCATCTATGTGGGCATATGGACATCATTTTCGCACAGAGGATGTTGATGATGGACACATGACACAAGACTATCGAGTGGAAGTCAAGTTTGACTAATCTAGTCATGCTAGCCACCATGATCAAAACACCATACATGGGAAGTTAGGTTAAGTCGGAAAGATACAAGAGATCATTTGAGTGGACTTCTCTTCTTTCCAATGTGTTATTTTTAGGTGCAAGTGGTGGGACACCTTTGATCGGAATAATGTAAAGAAAGATCATGATAGTGGGATGACATGTATCAACTCTAAAAAGATGTGGGGTGAAGCTAAGGAGCCATATGTTTTCCCAAAACACTGTAACCAAGTGTTTTTTTACCCATATGTGTTGGATAGGGATTGGTGGTTTGTATTAAGACATGACTCTAGATCAAAACATATTTTTGAGAACAACAGTGTTATCATTCCAAGCGAGGAAGATAATGAGGGTGATGATAACATAGAGTGATATGTGCATGTTTTATTTCATCTTTAATACTGTTGTTGTATCTTTTTGTTATATTCTTTATTTCGCTAATTATAGTGTTTTTTATTCATCTTCTGACAGAGAAAATGTTAAGTTAATTATAAAAAATCTTTGAACAATTTTAGTTGGTTAAGAGTCAATTTGATGCATAATGTGTTTGTATTTCAAATTATTTGTGATTGCATGGAACGATTGTTATTTGAACATATTTATATGTTGTTGCATATATTTAAAAATGTTTCATCTTCTTTAAGTATTTCCAATTGTGAAATCCCGAAAAATGTTAAATGTCCAATTGAACTTTTAATGGGATATGAAATTTTACTTTTTATGTTGATATAATTAGATGTAATGATATGGTTGATATGCATGTTTAATAGTACAACATTTTTTAGGATACGTTAACATGATGATTCAAAAACTGAGTTTATGTTCATTTATCAACATATAAACATCCAGGTGAGGTGAAAGAGGAGGATGAGGAATAGGTCTTGCCTGATCATCTAGGTGAGGTGAAATAGAAGGATGAGAAATAGGTCTGGCATTCTCATCTAGGTGAGGTGAAAGAGGAGGAGGAATATGTGTTGCTTCCTCATGATCTGGGTGGAGTGAAGGAGGAGAAAAAGGATGTGGAGAAAGATGATCATGACCACCCTCATCAATCGATGGGGTACTAGACGAACGGGTCATACTGGAAGAAGAGGTGTGCCTATCATCGGGATCCCTCCTCACTGCTAGTATCCTGGAAGCTTCGACGATATGATGCATAAGAGGCATCAAATCACGCAACATCTCCCTCCAAAGCTCCAAGAGCGTAGGATATGCCCTGATGTCTCGCATCAGGGCAGGGTGAACTCCCACCTCGGTCAAAAGTGTAGAGATTCAGTTGCCCAACTCCAACCTAAATCAGGTATCGGGCCTACGACGCATGTCGCAGGGTATCTGCACCCGAGGACCCTAACCCGCCGCGGCCTCATGCATCATCTCATCATCGTCATCTTTTGGGGGAGGAGGCACGTCCCCAATGAAAGTGTCAATATCTGCAAAATATATAGTACAAAACAATAATTACACAGTTAATTCATTAAACAATTTAATAAAACAAGTTAAAGAACGTGTTAGAATTAATTTTATTCTAATTAAGTAAGACAATAAAATGAAACTATATTAATTTAAAGAAAACAATAATATTACCTATAGCATATGGTAGCTCATCTGATGTGAAGAGGATGTTCAGACATCCTCAGCAATCCAAACTCGTGTAAGGACACGACACCATGACGAACATGTAATTGGTCACATTGCCTAGTAGTCCTAGTGCGTATGGCGCAATCCTGGACGGAAACTTCGGTTGGCCCCTCTTGGGCATCATCTCCTCCCACATGTGCATCCACACATGAGTCCTCGGCCTAGCAGGATGATGGAAAAAATTCATCCTCGTCTCTAGAAACCTCTAAAAAACTAAGCAAAACAGCTCTAAAGCAAATGGGAAGTTTGACCTCCCACGTATCATAGCCCGACATTTGTTGAGAGCTATACAAAACTGCCACAAAAAAATGGCAGGCCATCTGATACAACGTGGTCATTGTACCAATGAATTAGCTTAATACAAAAGAGGGAAGCTAATGTGTTGCCCATCACTGGTAAAGTGGGTTATGGTAGTCACTAAGAGTGAGAGGCACCTAACCTCCTTTGCATCGAAAGAGGCGATTTTCAACTATCCACCAGACACCTGAAAATCAGTTGGGGATAGTACCTCAACCCTAATATATTGTTGAGAGTACATGAGCTGACTCTTAGCGAAAACACCTACTGAGACATCTAGGAACTAGGAAAAATCCTCCCCTCTCCTGGATAGCCCAGTGATAAAGTAAATATCCTTCTCAGTGGGATGGTACCACTGATCTAGACCCACATGGAAAGCTTGTCGATGGACATCCCATCAACGGATCAGATGCACCAACAACCCGGAGTGCACCTTAAGGGATGTAGCCTCCTCATAGTACTTCAGGAGGCCTACATCCCTCAAGAGAATATGAGTTGCTACAGTAATAGGGTGAGGGTACAAATCCCTCTCCCTCTCCCTCGCTTCCCATTCCCGTACAACATTGTATAGGTCCACCCTCTACTCATGTTGTTGTTGTTGGTCTCTCCGCTCACGTCTCTGTATGACTAACATATGAAATACATCAGCCTCACTCATACATAAAACATAAAAACAAATCTACTAAATGGTATATTTATCTATAAATACGGAAAAATAACTTCTTTCAAAAAATAAGTTAATTGCATTAACGGTGCGCCCAAAAAATAGTCACGCATCGTCAGCAGTGCCATATAGATATTGTGAGCACCGTGATCGATGCGTCAATGTAAACTAATACACCGAACAAAATATGTTCTACTGTGTTATGCAGTGTGTTGGAAAATGGTATCGCACTGGGGCGCTACACTACAACACATACGCCCTGGTGCATTACATTTATCCTAGGTACCGCTTAAACCAAAAAACAAATTAAAATATTAACGCACGTAAACAATTATTTAAAAATCAGTAAAAAAGCGGTGTGTATACGTTCACTACACGCACCGATGCGTGTAACTAATGCAGACGCACCGTCACATAAAATTTTCCAAATTTTCGAGTACAAAACTTTTTACAGTGTGTTTCGGTCATTACTATCGCACCGCGTACGGTGCCACCAAAAAAATTATTGGGTGCACCGCAACACAATGTTACATTTCTCGACAGTTCATTTGGTAAACATGAACACCATGGTGCACATGTTTACGAACACACTGCGTAAAAATATATCAGATAAGGGCGGTGTGCCATGTACTTTAACGGCTCTGTGCATTATATGTACTTTGACACACCGCCCCACTAGTTATATGATATTATTCGGTGCGTTATATGTACTTTGACACACCGCCCCACTAGTTATATGATATTCTTCGGTGTGTTGTTAAACGGATGCGCTAGTGCGTTTATGTTTACCAACACACCGCCGAGAAAGGTAACAAGGTACACGATGCGCCCTGTAAATTTACAGGTATCACCATAGGCAGTGCGAGCTAAGAGCCTCGAACGCACCGCACAGTTTTTTTTGTTTATTTTTTTAACACTTAAAATTTCACTCAATTTTAAATTTTAATCTAGTGAAAACTTAAGTTATGAAGAAACAAGGACATTACATGGACATTTTGTCGTTGGGGAGGCATGGGTGCGACTGTTATAGTCTAAAAACTGCCACATCTATGCATCGAAGACATTGGCCCATCGATTTGCATACTTTGCCAAAGATACTGTTGAGGTTTCCTTCTAAAAAACATTTTTTGGATAGTGTATGTGTCATGTTGCACTAATAGCCCGTGTACATACGCGTGTTGCATGCTAGTTAGCCCGCGTTTACCTCCAAAAGTTACAAAAAATATAAAATTGCACGGAATTCGACGAAGTTTATGGCTATGGAGGGTTTCCTAACCATTTTACCCCTTGTAGCCCGTCCCCAAACCGAATAACCATATTTTTATCATATAAAAAGAGGTCTTGGGGAGTCATTTAGACATGTGAACAAGAGAATAAGAAAACTCTATCAAAATCCCTTCCCTTTCATTTCCCAAGATTTACATCTTACTCTAAGTTTTAGCCTCAGCTTTCCCCTCCGGCCTTTCTCCCTATGTAACCCTTCCTCCTTCCCTTGAGGGTATGTTGGTTGTGACAGTCTAATGTGGGATTGATGCACTTGGATCCACGACAGAGGAGCCTGAACTTGGTTCATAGAGCGGTCGCAAGCAAAGGTTGTAAACTTTTTATCTTGAATTTGAATAAAAAAGATTATATTTGTCCCAAAACCCTCTGTTTACATGTTCTTATCAATTTGAGCATTTATATCTATATTTAGGCTGTTAAAAGTGATCATTAGAGATTATATATGTTGTTGCATTGTATTCTTAACCCCTTGCAGGTCAGCTTTGGGAGAAGATATGTGATCTAGGAGGCAGCAACAAGCGAAAGAGGTCTACATCAATTGTAAGGATTGAAGGTGCACTCATTAACCCTCTCTTCCCTCTTTCTCTTATCACTTGGTCTAGATATTTTTGGGATAGATTAAGGATAGATCAGTATTTTAAGGGATTTATCGCTCTACCTATTCCTTAGACCAAGTTTAGGGGGAATTTCGCCATAGCATTGATGTACTTAAAAAAACTAAATTTGCCCAACATTTGGAAAAATTTGAAATTCATGCACCGAGCAACAGATGAAAGGAAGGAAACCAAGGAAAGCATTGATGGAAAGAGGCTTCAAATAGGAAAAGGTTGCACCAGTGATTTTGAGCTCTACAACACTGAAAATGGTCAAAATTGTTTTTACCGTTGGTAAAAAAAATTATAAAACCTTGTTCCGGTGCGCCCGATGAACAACCGCACCAGGCCATACATGTCTAATGAACACACCGGTTATATTTAAAAAAAAACATCCCTATCACGGTGCACGTGTTTTTGGGCACGTGTGGGCACAAGTGCGTATACTACTACATAGTGTATCGTCGTACATTTTTTGAAAAACTACAATAGTGCAAAAAAAAATTGTTTAAGCATGAGACAGTGCGGTATAATAATAGATGCCCTGGTGTGATTGGTTTTACATAGCGCATCACCTAAATTTGGAAATTAACCCTAACACGGTGCTCCATATTGGATCAGTGGTGTGCACTGGTGTGCATGATACAATGGAGTGCACCGGAATATGTTTTTTGACACAATCCTACATTGGTGCGTAAATGTTTTTTATTTAACCATATAACGGTGCACTCTACTAATAGCGCACCGGTACTTCCAATGTTACATTGCGCACCGTAGGTTTTGAAAATAACGTTATTACGGTGCGTCATTATTTCCCGGTGCATCCTTATTTCCATAGCGCACTGAATAATATTTTTTTTATTTGAAATAACCCTGCTATGGTGCGCTAGTTTTAAGGGCACCGATGCGCCTGTTGTATAAAACGCATCGGTGCATTAGGTACTTATAAAAGCACTGGTGTAAAAACATCTGCTAAAACCTCTGCCCGCTCACCTCCACTAGTATCATCTGTTATAAATGGATTTTTGGGATATTTTTATAGGGGCATCTGCAAAAACCTCTGGTAGAGAATCTTTTCCTTGTAGTGGCCATTTAGTCCAAAATTTAGATTTATATATTGAATTCATTGTTCACGGTTTTTTTTTCTTGGTTATTCAATATATGTCTCCTTTATAAATATATATTCCTCCTTTGAATAGCTTGAATATTACTTCATTGCCTTCCAATTTAACAAAAGGTATTAAGCGACTTTAATAATTCCCTTTATCTTTTAAACCTTATCACTTTTTTATTTAAAATAACTTTGTAATTTATGAAAAGTTATTTTTCTTTAATACCCTCTCTTCTTACTTTTTCCTTTATAAATATCCTTTACACAATTTAATTGAGCTCGTTATCACTTTGCTAAAATATCTTTTGACTTTGGTTGAATTAATATTACTCCAAAAGGCTTAGGTCATTGACTTTTTATTTTGGCTTCAACCCCACGTGTAAAAAAGTTGTAAAAAGTTACCAATGTAACTTTTTTTAATATGGTAGGGAAATACCATGGACCAATGGTTTACCAAAACCACGGGCATGTAAACCATCAATAGTAAAATCTAAATTTACTCTTCCTTCTTCTTTGGAACTTTTTCTTTTAAATTATCCTTTGTTTTTTTTTATTCTTTCTTTCTTTATTTTTCTTCTCCCTTTTTTTCCTTTAATTATTTTAATTTTTTCTTCTTCTTGATATCTGATACTAACTTCTTCTAATTTTCTTGTAGTGGAAGGATTATTTCTTTAATGGTAATTTTCGAAGATTTTTTTTAATGGAAAAATTCCCTAACGTGATTAAAAACCTGAATAAATTAGAAAAACTCTGAATTTTATTTATTTATTTATTATTATTTTGGGGTTACAAACCTATATGGCCAATGGCCAGGATCAGAAACGAAGCTCCGATACCAAATGGAGTAGTTCTAGTGGTCCATTTCATGAGAACATCATGAATACATAACATAATTCCATATATCCATAATAAATAATCTTTTATTTACTACCCATGTTACATATTTACTTGACATCATATGAAATACAATACGTGTATATAAATACACATGAGGAATGATAAGTCACGTTCTTTCCAAAGGTCATGACTTTATCATTGACTTGTCATTTACATTATAATTCCTATTTACATAATACCAAACCTATAACATATTATTAAATGATAAGAAATATAATATACTAGGTATATTACAGAAAACTCTACAGTTTTACCTCCACCTAAATGAGTGATTTGATATACTGATAGAAGGTTGCAGGAAAGACTTGGAACACATAATACATCATTGAAATGACCATTATCTACCTGACTTGTTCCAGACCCTACAACACTAAGAGATCTATCATCACCAACAAATATGTTCTTGGTGTTACATTCATTTAGAGTAAAAAATATGGCTTTATCCTTAGCCATATGATAAGATGCTCCAGAATCAATAAGCCACTCATCAGAATAAGTAGAAGTTGCATTGAAGGAGAAACCAGAAACAGAAAGTGCATGTCCATAAGAAGAAGTAGAATCAATATTGATGTTGTGCTTCTTCATCGCTACTTTTAAGGTTTCCATCTTCTTAAAACATTTGGACTCATCATGACCATCTTTCCCACAAAAGTTGCAATGTTTGTTAGTCTTCTTATTTTTAGATTTTGCTCCTTTGTCCCCATTAGGAGTTGAAGTTCATTGAGAAGGTTTGGGACCCTTGTTTTTCTTGTTGTTGTTGCAAGGATGTTTCTTCTTGGGATTATTGGGTTTATATTTTTGGTGGGCCATTAAGGCTTTGTTGGAGGTACCTACAGTGTTGATCACTCCAAGTTGCACAAACTTATCTTGCTCTCTAATCAAAGCATCACAAAAGAACTCAAGAGAGGGATTTTAATAATCAGTCCTTAGAGCTTCTCAGGTGGCATAAAAGGTAGATACAAAAATAGAATATGTGTTGGAAGATTGGTTGTTGTCATTGATGTCAACCCTAGTCATTGGTTTTGGACCCCATAGTTGATGAAGGTATTTGGACATGAAGGAGAATATACATGCAGATACAACACCCATGGATGGATAGTATACGTCATGTCGTTTATGGAGGCAGGTGGCACGTTACGTGGATCCTCATGGTTGAGGAGAAATGATTTTTTGAATATGACAAAGTGAATTGAAGAACGAAGTACAGGTCAGCCTTGAATATAATTAAAGAAAAAAATTACAAAATGAGAAAGTGCTAGGTCAACCCTAATGTCAAAAGGCGGTGTCATGAAGAGTATAAATACACATCAAAGAAGATCTCATAATTATCCAAGCAAAGTGTGATGGATCTAGCATAAGTGGGTCTACACTTGTTCTAAGAGTATGTGTGAAGTTCAGCGTGGAGCAAGTATGAGGTGGCGAAGTCTGAAAGGCCTGAAAGCTTCAGAATTGCAAAAAAACTAGTTTTCGAAGGGTGTATGCGGGTTGATAAAAGGACGGGTAGCATACATACACGGGTTGATAAGAAGACAGGTAGTTTACATACGTGGGTTGATAAGAGGACAAGTAGCGTACCTAAGAAAATTCCTTAGGAAGTTCTAAGGAAGGCACATCTTGGTGATCTTTGGCTTAGGTTTCTGTATAATAGTTATATTTTGTTGATGGTGATATTTTGATGTAAAGGTTTATTATCTCTTATATATTCTTGGGTGTAAAGAAGGGGCAAGGATAGAGGGTTTAACCCTCTCTTGATCTTGGAATTTGTATATTCCTTTGGCGGTTTAACCCTCCCTTGAACTTGGAAGCTATAGCTTCCCTTGGAAGTCATTACTTCCCTTGAACAATAACTTATGATTACTTCTCATATATGGTGCAAGGTGTATTGGTGTATCTCTTCTACTATTATTTATTATTCATTGGATATTCTTGATTGCTCATTAGATATAAATTGCTTGAAGTATAAGTTGAAAAAGTGTTTAAAATTGTATTTGATATTGATTCACCCCCCTCTTAGTATCAACAATTGATATCAGAGCAGGTTGCCTTCAGTACATTTTAACCACTAGAAGGAAGATCCTGAACAATGATGGAAGGGAAAATTCCAAATGAGATTACACCATTTGATGGAATCAATTTTGAATACTTGAGTAATAGAATGGAAGCTTACTTGAAATATTTTGGGGTGGATGTTTGGCTCTCAGTTGTTTCAGAATACATAGCTTTGAAGAAACCAAAGAATGCAGCCCGAAAAAAAGCAAGAAGGAACAAAAAAATGGCAATGGATGCCATCCTGGATGAGCTACTTGATTCAGTAAAATCTATGGTGGGATCATGTGCATCAACCAAAGAGCTTTGGGACAAGATACAAGATCTTTATGCAAAGCAAGAAGCAGAAGAAGTTGAAGCAAGTTACAACTCATGTATTGAAGAAGCCATTAGAGGTGCGTTCTTTTTCTTTAATTGTGAAGAAGTAGGACATCTTGAACATGAATGCCCCTATCCAAGGAATGAAAGAGATGATACTGAGGAAGAAAAACCTAATGAAGTAGAAGACAATTCTAACATAGAAGAAGAAGAAAATCATGAAGCAGAAATGATTCAACAAGAAGATTAGCATCTTGAAAAATTGAAGCATGTTGAAATTGAAAATAGCAAGCTCAGAAACACAAATGGAAAACTAAGAAGTGAATTGGGTAGTTGTGAGGAAGAGAATCGTAAGCTTGAAAAGACAATTAAAAGTTTGAACAAACAATTAGAAGACTATGAGAAACTAAAGGAAGAAATCATATCCTTGAAAATTCAACTCGAAGAAACAGGAAGAATGGAAGAAGTAATGAATGTCCACATGATGAAGAAAGAAGAATATTGTGAGAAACTTGAACAAGAAGTTGTCTCATTAAGGAAGAACTTAAACAACTCTCAAGTGCCAAAAGACATAACATGTCTTGGATGCAAGGGTGAAACTTCATACAAAGAAAATGCAAATGCTAGCAAGAAGGTTGTGTTGAT
>JASDQU010306559.1:30343-48964 GCA_032191745.1 Picea mariana | reverse complement strand
TAACCACTTGCCCAATTAGTAATTTATCCATTAACTTTATTATTTAAATAATTTATTTTGTATCCACTTTGACTTATAGTACACTCATCACTTCACTTTACTTAAGGGGTTACCTTCTAACCATATTAAACCACTTTCCTTATTTTAGGGTTAACCTACTTCTAACCACTTGTCAACTTAGTGATTTCTCCATTAACTTTGTTATTTAAATAATTTCTTTTGTATTCACTTTGAATTATAGTAAACTCATCACTTCACTTTATTATTTACCTTCTAGAAATCTCTTAAACCACTTTGACTACTTTGACCTTTTGATGCTTCTAGATGACTCGTGAGAGTTCTCCAACTTCACATGGCCATATCTCTCTAACCATGAGGAATTATGTGACATTACACATACCACTGGAAATGGAATGACATGTAATATCCATATAGAATAGTATTACCTACAAATATATCAAAACTCATACTATTATACATCAAACAAACTTGGGTCCATTACCCAAACTTGGATTCTCCAACTTCCTTCAAGGGTTGACATCAATGACAACCAACCTTAATCAACAATCTCCCCCTTTGGCATTGATGGAAACGCTCTGATGTAATACTGAAATCATGTCATGCAATAATGAAGTTATATCGCTCATGCTCCCCCTGGAACCATGCCTCTGTCCTCTGCATCTAATAAATCTCTCCCCCTTTGCCATCAATGGCAAAGGTATTTTTCCATCCGGGGCTGCTCCCCCTAACTAAACTGTCCTCTTTATGGTGATTCCTCGTGTACATATAAAACATATAAGATAATCACTCAAAAGCATTCATTTTGGAATAGAAATAACTCCGAGTCTCTGGTGAATATACTCAAAGGCTTCCCGTGGAAGTGGTTTTGTAAAGATCTCTGCCACTTGTTCTATTGTGCCCACATACTAAACTCTAATGTTATTTTCTGCAACCTGTTCCCGTAGAAAGTGATACTTTATTGGAATGTGATTCGTCTTGGAGTGCATCATCGAGTTCTTTGAAATACTGATGGCGCTTGTATTATCACAATATATTGGAATGGGCTCATCAACTCAACCTGTATATCTATCAGAGTTTGTTTCATCCAAAGAACCTGTTTACAACATGTCGTTGTTGCAATATACTCTGCCTCGGTTGTAGATAAAGGTACGAATGATTGTTTCTTGCTTAGCCATGATACTAAACACTCACCCAAGTAGAACGTTGCTCCATTGGTGCTTCGTCGGTCATCAATATAACCTACCCAATCTGCATTTGTGTAGGCAATAAGTGATAGATCCTTTCCTTTTGGATACCATAATCCAAACTCTTATGCTCCTTTGAGATATCTGAAAATCCTCTTCAGTGCTAATACATGTGATTCCTTTCGTGTTGCTTGAAATTGTGACGCGTGTCCAACTGCCTGCATTACATCTAGTATGGATGATGTCACATATAGTGGGCTACCAATCATTGATCTGTATTGCCTCTGATCTATAAACTTTGAATCATCATATTTTCTCAACTTGCAACTGGTGTGCATGGAAGTGATAACTGGTTTGCAATCTTCCATTCTAAACCTCTTTAGCATTTCTCTAATATACTTGGTTTGAGAAATAAAAATTTGTTTGTTGATTTGATGTATCTGAAGTCCCAGAAAGAAGGATAGTTCTCCAAGTAATGACATTTCAAATTCATTCTGCATATCCTTTCCAAATTTCTGGCTTAACCTCTCATCATCACTTCCAAAAATAATATCATCAACATAAACTTCAATTAAAAAAACACTAGCTTGACTTACCTTGATGTATAAGTTGTTGTTTGCACTTCCTTTTCTGAACCCTGCCTGCTATAGATATTTATCCAGTCTAGAGTACCATGCTCTAGGAGCCTGTTTTAGACCATACAAGGCCTTCTTTAATTTACACACATAATCTGCGTTCTCTGACAACTAAAATCCTTCTGGTTGTTCAATGTAGACTTCTTCTTCAAGTTCCCCATTCAGAAAATCTGATTTTATGTCCATCTGATACACTTTAATATTTTTAGAGCATGCATAAGCTAAAAGCAATCAGATTGCTTCCATTTTGGCTACTGGGGCAAATGTCTCTTCAAATTCGATTCCTTCAACCTGTNTGTGCATATCCTTTACATACCAATCTAGCTTTTTTCCTTGTAACCTGTCCATCTTCATTCAATTTATTCTTGTATACCCACTTTGTGTCGATCACATTCTTATCCTTTGGTATTAGAACCAATTCTCAAGTGTCATTTTTCTCTATTTGATCCAATTCTTCATCCATGGCCTTATTCCAAAATTCATCCTTGTTGGCCTCTTCAAAATAGGTTGGTTCAATCGTAGATGAGAGTGCTAGGTGTGTTTTTTCTGGTGAACATATTCTTTTTTTAGTCTCAACGCCTGCATCTTTGTTTCTGATAATCTGATCTAAAGGACGATTCTTGTGTACTCGTCTGCTAGGTGTCTTTGGAGGCACTTGTTGAACTTGCTCTTCTGCTTATGTTGGATCCTCTTCATCTTCCCTTTCTACTTCTTTTTCATCTTTTATTTATTCTTCATAAAATTGTTCCATTGATTCATTTTCTTCTTCCTTTAATTCTTGTCTACTTGTTTCATCAATTGTTACGTTGATGCTTTCCACAACTTTGTTCATTCTCAGGTTGTAACACTTGTATGCTTTCATTGTACTTGAGTAACCAGCAAGTACTCCTTTGTCCACAGGAGAGTCAAACTTTCCCATTCTTCCATCTTCTCTTTTGATGTAGCATTTGCTCCCAAAAACTATGAAGTGCTTCACATTTGTTGGTATTCCTTTCCATAGCTCGTAGGGAGTTTTATCAGTGTTGTTTCTGAGAATTACTTTGTTTTGAATGTGAATTGTTGTATGCACTACCTGTGTCCAAAAAATATCTGTCAATTTGGAATCCATTAGCATTGTTCGAGCCATTTCGTGTATTGTCCTATTCTTTATTTCAACAACTCCATTCTATTGAGGTGTCCTAGCAACAGAGAATTGTCTTTTTATTCTATGACTACTGCAATAGTCCATAAATTCCTTTGAAGTGAACTCTCCTCCATTATCAGATCTCAAGCATTTGATTTTTGAATCCATTTCATTTTCAACCATTTCCTTGTAGATCTTGAAGTTTTCAAAAGCTTCTGACTTATTCTTGAGAAAGAAAACTGCAGTCATTCTTGTATAATACAAATCATGGTAAGCTTTTGTGATTTCTAATCCAAGTTCGTCCATGACAGTTTTGGGCATGAGATTATGAGATGCCCCTAAGTCCATCAAACAATTATGCAACACCTTGTCATGTATGTTCAGAGCTGTATAGAAGGGAGGGGATGAATCATCTCTATATTCTACCATAGGACCTAAGATGATTGTTGGCTTTTCGTCTTGGAGGTTTACTGAGTTTGTGGGATGAGGAGATGGCTCAGACTGCAACATCTTAGAGAGGGATCTTTTAAAATCTTCGTGCTTGACCAGCTCTGAAAAGGGTACAGGGATTCTGATCTTTTGAATTTCATGCTCAAAGTTAAAGTAGGAGGGGGGCTTCAGAATTTCTTTCACTTCTGGGATAGGGCCTTTGGCTATTGGTGAGGGGTTCTGAGCTTTATTTTTTTTGCTGCTATTTGTTGCATCTTTAGCAGGTTTCTCTGCTTTGGAAGGTTGATCAGGGTTGTCAGACTTCACCTCCTTCTTTTTGGATCTGAGGTTGTATTTGTTGGGATTGCTTTTGGTCTTCTCCCCTTTACTCAACTGATTTATTTAGTCATCCATGAGGGATTCCTCGTATGCATATTGAGTCAAATGGGGAAATGGGGAGGTGTCTACGAGAGAATGGATTTCAAGATCAAGCTCTTCTTCCTCCCTTTCCTCATCAACGACCAGGTTATTTTGAAGAGGAGTCTAGACTTTCTGATCCTCCCTATCTCTGCTTTTGGGTTCTCTCGAACGTATCTAAGCGGTATTGTTTGGTCTTTGGAAGTTGCCTCTGTTGTCAGCATTTTGGGCACTTTTATAACTTTTCTTCCCCTCAAATTTCATCTTTTCCATCTCTGTAGAAAGAGATTTTACCAGCTTGGTCAATTCATCTACTTGAGGGTGGGAAGCAGAGGAATCAGAGGTTGAGGCTTCAGATCTTCCCCTTCCTTTGTCCCTATCAACTTTATTCCTAAGTTTTTCAACTGCCAACACATTGGATTCTACTTCCAGGGCTGCATCTTGCATATGAGCCAAGGAAGTAGCTCTTCTTTCTCTTAATAGGAGGCAGAAATCGGGGTCAAAAGCACTAGCATAAGTAATTTTGGCAGAGGATTCTGTAGGATTTATCTCAATAGGGATCTTATTGTACATTTTGTTGAATCTTTTGGAGAAGTCAGAGACAAATTCTCCCTCTTTTCTCTTTAGGGACCCGAACTCTATGATATAATACATGAAGTCCTTTTTATCCCCCCACTGCCTCAAGAAAACATCGTCTAAAGCCTCAATCCCAGCAATGGATCCAGGGGTCAATCCCCTAAACCATTTCCCAACCTCACCATCAAGGCTCTGGACAAAAAGTCTCATCCACACATCCTCATTTTCAGTGTTCAGATTGTATGCATAACTGTAGAAGGCAGCAAGGTGTTCTTCAGCAGTTATGTCTTCTTCTCCAGTGAACTTGGGCATGTACTTTAGGTAATCTTCAGCAGGGAGAGCATTCATTGGTTGAGGTAGGACTAGAGGGGCATATCTAGCAGTCACTATGGCATCCATTATGTTTATAGGGGGATTGGCACCTGTCATAGGGATGATAGGTGGAGGAGAACTAGGAGGGGAAGGGATTCGAACAGGGGTGACCAGAATTGAGCTTTCGAGAGGAAAAGGAAACAGTAGAGGATTCAAAAAAAAGACTATAGGGCTAGAGGGAACAAAGGTTTCCCTTTCTTCAAAATTAGTAACTCTAACACGAGGAGGAGTGGTAAAGCCTGGAGTGGAAAAATCTTTTGAGGTGCTGGGTCTAAACCACAGTACAACTTCAGGGGAAATAGGAGTGACAAGACTTTCTCCCTCCAATCCCAGACTAGGAGAGGAGAAATCAACAGGAACACTCCCAAACTTTAAACTTCAAGAAACTCCAATAGCTGGTATAACAGGAGAAAGTGAAGCAGATATTGGAGTTTCTGTAGGAGGATACTGAAAATTATCATAAATACCTGGTTCAGCAGTAGAAGTACCTTCTTGACGGGCCTTTCCATTTCTAATAATTTTCTCTGGGTCAGCTTCTGGTGTTGCTAAAGGCAGTTGTGGAGTGGACCTTGTGTGTCTGCCTCTAGAAGCCACAGCTGAAACAATGGAGTCACCACAGTGGAGTCGCCAAGTGCACAGTTTCAATCTTTGATGTACTAAGTTCTAATGCACCTTCAGAACCAGTAAGCTTTGTCATTCAATCCTAGGGAAAATCTTAAATTCTTCCCTGGTAATGGCACCAAAATGTTAGCATCATAAGTCACCTCTGGATTGTTGCATAGGTAAGCCCAGTACCCATCAATTTCTATGTCACAATGAATAAATTTTAAGGGGGGTCTAATGGATGAAGACTAAGGATTATATCGCTTTAACTCAGAAAATTGGGCTAGTATGCGCAGGAAAATGAGGTCTCGATCTAAGCTTACTAAGTTCTGATGCACCTTCAGAACCAGTAAGCTTTGTCGTTCAATCCTAAGGAAAATATTCAATTCGTCCTCGGCAACGACACCAGAAATGTTAGCATCATAAGTCACCTCTAGATTGTTGCATAGGTGAGCCCAGTACCCATCAGTTTCTATGTCACAATGAATAAATTTTAAGGGGGGTCTAATGGATGCAGACTAAGGATTATATTGCTTTAACTCAGAAAATTGGGCTAGTATGCGCAGGAAAACGAGGTCTCGATCTAACTTCAGTCAGTAAGTTGTAATAAGGGTGATTAGGGGGAAGAAATTGAGGAAAGTGAAGAGGTATGCTATGGACATCCGGTCTTCCAATAGCATAAGGAGGAAAACTCAGAAGACAAGATCCTCTTAGTTCGGAGTTTCAAGGAACTGAATGAAATTATCACTGAATTGAAATCAAACATACATCACAGTTCAATAACAACAACCCGACTGGATCATCCATGCCCAAGTCATTCAGTGTTGAGAGGAAAAGACAACACAGAGGACTGATTAAAACTAGTCGCGATGTCACTGTGATCAAACCTACATCACAAAAACATAACTACCCTCGATTGGATCATCCATGCCCGAGTGCTCTAACACAACTGTTACAGAGAGACGAAAGGAAGCTGACTTACATTAAACAAGAAGTCTCAAATACATACACATAACCAGATAACCAGAGGCTTTACTAAAACTTTACAATCGGGGGCCTTGCTCAACCATCGACCCCAACAAAATATCAAAACTAACTATTTATACTTAGAACAACTTGCTCCCACTAGAGGCGCGCTCTGGTCATTGCATTCAAGTCTCGACATCTGCATCTTCTTCTATCAGGCTGCACTTGCATTCTTCTGTCATGCTCAAGATCAGATCGATATGGGATTTGCAGGAGAATACATTGACAGGGGAACTTTCGACTGACAGTCTGCCAACACGGCCATCTTTCCATGCTTTCCATTTACGGGGTGAAACGAGGTTTCAACCACCTTCCTCATTTTCATTAACTACTTTCATCGGGATCGGGAAGAGGCTTGACACTTATGAATGCTCCAGGCGGTGCCCATGACTTCCTCCAATCGATCTCTATGCCTCGAGACCACGCAGCTCTCCTGCTGAGAACAATACAGGCGCAACTCCTTTCCATCGGTCCATATGACCTCGGGCCATGACCTTATGCATATCCCATATGAAATTTCAGGATTTCGCATTTCGGGAGTCTTCACTCCCATTGATTTCAAATATCCCAATACTCGATCTCGTGAAATGACCCATCTAGATCAACGGTCAGATCTACTTTGAATCTGACGATGGTCACGAAATCGTAATCCCTCGGATCGGGTGACACATGTCCCTTTGCATCAGACGACCCAAATGGATATCGGCATTTCGAGACCTTGGGCCATCGACATTTCTTACTTCATCTTATTCGAAATGACTTCCTCCGCGGCTCGGATCTGGTGCCATGCATCTTGCTAGATCGGACGGCTCCTGTTGATTTTGGATTTCGGGGGTTTGAGTCTTTCACAAATAAGTTCAACTATGTTTCGAACCCCTGATTCCCGTGATTATTATCTGTCGTTGGTCTCTAAAATTTGAATTTCCCCGCCAAACTGAACTTGCTCGCTCGCTTGATTTGAGTTCACATCAGACCGCTTCAAGTGTTTCTCTTTATGCTCACAATTGCGGCCTATGTAAACAAATACTTGGATGACTGGCTAAGAGCTTGGGAAAGAAAAAGGATCAGTGAGAGAGGAAAAGAGACAAGTGATCGACCATAGAGAAGACCGAAAGGCTTAGGGCCGATATTTCTCAGGCAAGCTGACAAGGACAAATAGGTTGATCAAACGGATGGAGGCAAACAGAAGAAAAACTACAAGTCGAGAGGAAAAACTTACGCTCGAGTCTACAAAAGGAGAGAGTAACAAAGCAAAAATTGCAGACTTAAGTAAAGACCACAAAAACACAAGACTCTGACAAGCTTATGTGATAACATTTGGCTCCACAGGGGATGGCATGCTCCCTGCGAGCTTCCAAGAACATGCAACTCCAGTGCCTTTGCTTTGGGTTATGGAGTCTCCTATTAAAATAAAATAAACATAAAACAGGAACAGTATTTACAAAGGTGGGACGCTGACTGCAGATTTAAACAAAAACCTTTTTCAGGAAGTGACCATTTACAGGGCCACCAAAAACTTCATCGCCCTCCAAATTTTGCAATCTATAAGTGTTGTTTGGAAATGCCTTAGAAATCTTGAAGGGACCGATCCAAAGGGATTCAAATTTACCATGCTTTCCCTCGTCCTGTCTGGGTGCATCCCATTTGAGTACTAGATCCCCCAGCTGGAAAACCTGCTTGTTTTTCTTGTCAAAGGCCTGCTTGATTTTCTGTTGACGGTCATGCACTCTGTCCATCACCTGCTCCCTAGTCTGCTGGACTTCTAACAACTGATGAATTCTTCTGATCATATCGTCAGGTTCTCCGTGGCAGTCTTGGAAGAATTTCACCACAGGCAGGGCAAGCTGAGAAGAAAAAACTACTTTAGTCCCATATACAAGTTGGAAAGGAGAGATGCCCATGGACCTCTTTGTTGTCACTCTATCAACGCACAGAGAAAATTTGAGCTTTGAATTCCAGGCTTTCTTGTTGTCCTCTAGCAGTCTTTTGATGATCTTTATCAGGCTTTTGTTAGAGGACTCTGCTAACCCATTGCCTGGGATAGTAGGGGGTAGAGCGAATCAGTGCAATTCTGATCTGTGCACAAAACTTGATCAAAGTTTCAGCCTTGAAGGATGCAGCATTATCAGTGATGATTCTGTTCAGGCAACCAGACCTTGCTATGATGTCTTCGAGAAAACCAATGATTACTTTGTGAGAAGCACTTCTTGTGGGTATATCTTCTATCCATTTGGTAAAATAGTTTGTTGCAGTTAAGATCCACTTGTGCTCACCACTCGAAGTAGGATGAATTTCCCCAATGAAGTCTAGGCCCCACTGTTGAAAGGGTCCTGAAGCTACTACAGGATTCAATGGCAGAGACTTGAGTTGCTCATTCCCAGCGAATTTCTGACATTTGATGCAAACTCTGATTTTTGCACAGACATCTGTGAACAGAGTAGGCCGGAAGTACCCATCCCTCAGAATTTTATAGGATGTGGTTCTCCAGAAATGATGTCCCCCACACAGGTTGTCATAAAAATCAAACATAATCTTTTGCACTCCCTGAGGGTCTAAACATCTCAGGAGCACACCCAGAGGGTCTTTCCAATACAAGACCTGGTCAACAAGGCAATACCTGATTGCTTTGAGCTTTAGAGCTCTTTCCTTGCTTTTCCCCATTCCATCTAGAGGTCGCAACATTTGCAGAAAATATATAATATCTTTGTACCAAGCGCATTCTGCCAATGGAGAGTTGTCCTGAGGGATTTTATCAGACACTTTACCCTGCTGATTTTCTGAGCAAGTGTTGATGAAGTTAACCTTCAAAGATTTACAATTAGATTCCGCCAATAGCTTGGTTAAACCTTGGCCTTTAACTAGTTTGGTGGGTTTTATTTCCAGATCAAATTCAAGGATTTTGGCAATCCACTTGCTCCTTCTCCCGTCTATGTCAAGTTGAATGAGAATGTCCTTCACATAAGCTGAAGGAACATATGCAATGATATTTGAATGAAGAACATAGACTCTGAAAGCTTTGAGAGCCTTCACCAAGGCATAGGCATGCTTCTCCATGATGTCATATCTGATTTCTGTGTCTCTTAGTGCTCTGCTGAAAAAAGAAATAGGCTGCTCCAGCCCCGCACCATTCTTTTGTAGTAAAACAGATGCCACTATATCAAATGAAGCAAAGGAAAAAATGAGAAAATCCTTGGAATAATCAGGACTGATCAGCATAGGTGCCTCAACCAATGGTTTTTTGATTTGGTTGAAGGATTCTCTGGGCTCAATGGTCCATTTTACTTCATTCCCCTTCCTAATCATGGTTGTGATATGTTTCACTAATTCTGCAAAATTTGAAACAAACCTCCTCAGAAAATTAATTTTGCCCAAGAAAGACTGGACTTCCATCTTGGATTTGGGAAGCGACAGAGTTTGGATGGCTTCTACCCTACTTGAATTGATCTTGACCCCTTCAGTTGATACTATGTGTCCCAACAATTTTCCCTCTTGCATGGCAAATAAAGACTTCTTGGGATTTAGGCAGAGGCCAAACCTTCTACATTTCAAGAAGACCCTCCTTAGATGATAACAATGTTCTTTATCAGATTTGGATAAGACTTTTATGTCATCCAGATAGATGACCACAAATTTATCCCTTTTTCCAATGAAGGCGATGTTCATGGCTCATTGGAAGGTTGCCCCTGCGTTCATCAATCCAAAGAGCATTTTGGCATACATGAATGTGCCCCAAGGAGTGGTGAAGGTTGTCTTTTCTCTGTCTTCAGGCTAGACAGAGATCTGATTATAGCTAGAAAATCCATCAATCATGGAGATTCTGGATGCACCTATCACCCTCTGCAATATGTGTTCCATCTTTGGCAGCGGGTAATTGTCCTTCTTAGAAATTTTGTTCAGATTCTTGAAATCAACATAGAGTCTGATTTCTCTGTTCTTTTTCCTTATTGGAACCAAGTTGGCCACCCATTCAGAATATCTCAAAGGGACAATGATTTGGGCGTTCAACATCTTCTTTACCTCCCTTTCCATAATAGGCAGCAGCATAGTATTTATCTGTCTTAATTTTTGCCTAAATGGTTTGGCCTCATCTTTCAATGGGATTTTATGCTCAATGACACTTGTGTTGTATGTTTTGAGATCTTCATAGGTCTAGGCAAACACATCAGCGAATTCTTTTAATAGCTCAGTATACTCGACCCTCTACTCTCTTGACAAGCTGCTTGACAACTTGACAAATTTCGGATTCTTTTCTGTGCCAATATTGCATTCGGCTACATCAGCATCATCATTTGAGGATTTACCCTTTACTGCCACATCATTTCTGTCAAACAGTCTTTCCAAAGGAACCAGTCCCTTCGGAATATGATTGTTGGGCAGCTGGACAATATGATGACTAGCAATCTTGTTCAGAAAAACATCAGCATGAGGATTTGTTTCAGAATCCGGATCTTGATCAATGTGTAATGCATAAAACTCATCAACAATCTCTAGCAACCTTTTGATTTCAAGATCATCCTCAAAAACTTTCCAGTGGTTGACATTGTTAGGTATAGAGGATCTATATTTCACTTCTACATCATATCTAAGTTTAGGTGGCAGAGGGACTCTGAAATTGCTTGCTGAGACAGCCAAAGAATCAGCCATGACATTTTCTTCTCTTGGAATAAATGAAATGTTGAAAGCTAGGAAAAAACTGTCAATGAGGTCCCATACTTCATTCCTATAAATTATGAGCCGAGGGTGCTTGGTTTGATAAATATTTCTAATTTGTTGGACAATCAACTCAGCATCCCCAAACACTGATAGCTCTTCAATCTCCATGTCCTTTGTAGTCCTCAAACCCAAAACAAGAGCTTCATATTCTGCCACATTATTGGTAGCTTCAAATTCTAACTTGTATGATAAAGATATAATTTATTGAATAGGTGAAACAAAAACCACTCCAGCACCAACACCTTCTCTAGAAGAGGCTCCATCAAAAAACATTTTCCAAACAGAGGTAGTTAGAGGAGAACCTCCACAAAGAGTAAGGGACTTCCTGATCTCAAGAGGAGGCTCAGGAGCATTAGAGAGCTGCAGCAAGTTGGATCCCAAATCAGTATCAAGGGAAAAAATAGGATGATTGGTGGGGTTTGCTTCATCACTGATAATGTAGGCCAACTGAGCTTCTTTGTATAGTCTTCTATGTTCCCCCCCAAACACAAGAATGGTAGCATATGTGAGGTCCATCTGCAAGGTTCCCCCAAGCCTCTTTATCTAAGATCTCGACAATAGCATGCCAAACTTAGGGGGGACATCGACTACCACAATATCCATGACCACACTTTTCATGGGTAGTTGAAACAAGGTCATGACCAGATCTTTGATGACCCCAAGACATTGCACTGTCCTCAAATAAAAAAAATACAAATCATGGTAAGCTTTTGTGATTTCTAATCCAAGTTCGTACATGACAGTTTTGGGCATGAGATTATGAGATGCCCATGAGCCCATCAAACAATTATGCAACACCTTGTCATGTATGTTCAGAGATGTATAGAAGGGAGGGGATGAATCAGCTCTATCTTCTACCATAGGACCTAAGATGATTGTTGGCTTTTCGTCATGGAGGCTTACTGAGTTTGTGGGATGAGGAGATGGCTTAGACTGCAACATCTTAGAGAGGGATCTTTTAAAATCTTCGTGCTTGACCAGCTCTGAAAAGGGTACATGAATTATGATCTTTTGAATTTCATACTCAAAGTTAAAGTAGGAGGGGTGCTTTAGAATTTATTTCACTTATGGGACAAGACCTTTGGCTATTGGTGAGGGGTTTTGAGCTTTCTTTTCTTTGCTGCTATTTGCTGCATCTTTAGCAGGATTCTCTGCTTTGGAAGGTTGATCAGGGATGTCAGACTTCACCTCCTTCTTTTTGGATCTGAGGTTGTATTTGCTGGGATTGCTATTGGTCTTCTCCCCTTTACTCAGCTCATTTATTTGGCTGTCCATGAGGGATTCCTTGTATGCAGATTGAGTCAAATGGGGAAATGGGAAGGTGTCTCCGAGACAATGGATTACAGGATCAAGCTCTTCTTCCTCCCTTTCCTCATCAGCAACCAAGTTATTTTGAAGAGGAGTATGGATTTTCTGATCTTCCCTATCTCTGCTTCTGGGTTCTCTCGGAAGTATCTAAGGGGTATTGTTTGGTCTTCGGAAGCTGCCTCTGTTGTCAGCATTTTTGGGCACTTTTATAACTTTGCTTCCCCTCGAATTTCATCTTTTCCATCTCTGCAGAAAGAGATTTTACCAGCTTGGCCAATTCATCTACTTGAGGGTGGGAAGCAGAGGAATCAGAGATTGAGGCTTCAGATCTTCCACTTCCTCTGTCTTTATTAGCTTTATTCCTAAGTCTGTCAACTACCAACACATTGGATTCTACTTCCAGGGCTGCATCTTGCATATGAGCCTAGGAAGTAACTCTTCTTTCTCTTAATAGGAGGCATAAATCGGGGTCAAAAGAACTAGCATAAGTAATTTTGGCAGAGGCTTCTGTAGGCTTTATCTCAACAGGGATCTTATTGTACATTTTGTTGAATCATTTGGAGAAGTCATGGACAAATTCTCCCTCTTTTCTTTTTAGGGACTCGAACTCTATGATATAATACATGAAGTCCTTTTTATCCCCCACTGCCTCAAGAAAACATCATCTAAAGCCTCAATCCCAGCAATGGATCCAGGGGTCAATCCCCTAAACCATTTCCTAACCTCACCATCAAGGCTCTAGATAAAGACTCTCATCCACACATCCTCGTTTTCGATGTTCAGATTGTATGCATAACTGTAGAAGGCAGCAAGGTGTTCTTCAGTATTTATGTCTTCTTCTCCAGTGAACTTGGGCATGTACTTTAGGTAATATCCAACAGGGAGAGCATTCATTGGCTAAGGTAGGACTAGAGGGGCATATCTAGCAGCCACTATGGCATTCATTATGTTTCTAGGGGGATTGGCACCTGCTATAGGGATGATAGGTGGACGAGAAATATAAGGGGAAGGGGCTCGAACAGGGGTGACCAGAACTGAGCTTCTGGGAGGAAAAGGAAACAGTAGAGGATTCGAAAAAAAGGTTATAGGGCTAGAGGCAACAAAGGTTTCCCTTTCTTCAAAATCAGTAACTCTAACACGAGGAGGAGTGGTAAAGCCTGGAGTGGAAAAATCTTCTGAGGTGTTGGGTCTAAACCATGGTACAACTTCAGGGGAAATAGGAGTGACAATACTTTCTCCCTCCAATCCCAGACCAGGAGAGGAGAAATCAACAAGAACACTCCCATACTTTAAACTTCAAGAAACTCTAACAACTGGTATAACAGGAGAATGTGAAGCAGATATTGGAGTTTCTGTAGAAGGATAGTGAAAATTATCAGATATACCTAGTTCAGTAGTAGAAGTACCTTCTCAAAGGGCCTTTCCCTTTCTAATAATTTTCTCTGGGTCAGCTTCTGGTGTTGCTAAAGGCAGTTGTGGAGTGGACCTCATGTGTGCCTCTAGAAGCCACAGCTGAAACAATGGAGTCGCCACAGTGGAGTCGTCGGGTGCACAGTTGCAATCTTTGATGTACTAAGTTATGATGCACCTTCGGAACCAATAAGCTTTGTCATTCAATCCCAGGGAAAATCTTCAATTCGTCCCCGACAACAGCACCAGAAATGTTAGCACCAGAAGTCACCTTTAGATTACTGCAGAGGTAAGCCCAGTACCCATTAGTTTGTATGTCACAATGAATAAATTTTAAGGGGCGTCTAATGGATGCAGACTTGGGATTATATCGCTTTAAATCAGAAAAATGGGTTGGTATGCACAGGAAAATGAGGTCTCGATCTAACTTCAGTCAGTAAGTTGTAATAAGGGTGAGTAGGGGGAAGAACTTGAGGAAAGTGAAGAGGTTTGTTATGGACATCCGGTCTTCCAACAACGTAAGGAGGAAAACTCAGAAGACAATATCCTCTTGGTTCAGAGTTTCAAGGAACTGAACTGAAATCAAACATACATCACAGTTCAATAACAACAACCCGACTGGATCATCCATGCCCGAGTCATTCAGTGTTGAGAGGAAAAGACAACACAGAGGACTGATTAAAACTGGTCGTGATGTCATTGAGTTCAAACCTACATCACAAAAACATAACTACCCTCGACTGGATCATCCATGCCCGAGTGCTCTAACACAATTTTTACAGAGAGATGAAAGGAAGTTGACTTACATTAAACAACAAGTCTCAAATACATATACATAACCAGATAACCAGAGGCTTTACTAAAAATTTACAATCGGGAGCCTTGCTCTACCATCGACCCTAACAAAATATCAAAACTAACTATTTATACTTAGAACAACTCGCTCCCACCAGAGGCGCACTCTGGTCATTGCATTCAAGTCTCGACGTTTGCATCTTCTTCTGTCAGGCTGCACTTGCATTCTTCTATCAAATGCAAGATCAGATCGGTATGGGCTTTGCAGGAGAATCTGTTGACAGGGGAACTTTCGGTTGATAGTCTGCCTACACGGCCATCTTTCCATGCTTTCCATTTATGGGGTGAAACGAGGTTTCAACCACCTACGACATTTTCATTAACTACTTTCATTAGGATCGGGAAGAGGCCTGACACTTATGAATGCTCCAGACGGTGCCCATGACTTCCTCCAATTGATCTTGGTGCCTCGATACCATGTAGATCTTCTGCTAAGAACAATACAGGCACTTTCAGCCTTTGGCGCAACTCCTTTACATCGCTCCATACAACCTCGGGCCATGACCTTACACATATCCCATATGAAATTTTGAGATTTCGCATTTCGGGAGTCTTCACTCCCCTTGATTTCAAATATCCCAATACTCGATCCTGCGAAATGACCCCTCTAGATCGAAGGTCGGATCTACTTTGAATCTGACGACCACGATCATTTCCTCGAACAACCTTAGCTGCTCGTTGCTAGACAGGTGTTTACCTTTCTTTATGGCCCTACTTCTATACGACCCTGGGTTGTGATCGTGGGCCCAACTCCGAGGCATGTCACGATTTCGCGTTTCGCGAACTTGCGTCATGCTTCATACTAAAACCTTTGAGTCACGAAATCGCGATCCCTCAGATCGGGTGACACACTTCCCTTTGCATCAGACAACCCGAATGGATATCGACATTTTGGGACCTCGGGCCATCGACATTTATTACTTCAGCTTTTCCAAAATGACTTCCTCCGCGGCTCGGATCTGGTGCCACGCGTCTTGCTAGATTGGTAGGCTCCTGCTGATTTCAAATTTTGGGGGTTTGGGTCTTTCACAAATAACTTCAACTATGTTTCGAACCCCTGATTCCCGCGATTATTATCCATCGTTGGTCTCTGAACTTTGAATTTCCCCACCAAACCAAACTTTCTCGCTTGCTTGATTTGAGTTCACATCAGACCGCTTCAAGTGTTGCGCTTTGTGCTCATGACTGTGGCCTGTGTAAACAAATACTTGGATGATTGGCTGAGAGCTTGGGAAAGCAAAAGGATAAGTGACAGAGGAAAAGAGGGAAATGATTGACCATAGAGAAGACAGAAAGGCTTAGGGCTGATATTTCTCAGGCAAGCCGACAAGGAGAAATAGGTTTATCAAACGAATGGAGGCAAACAAAAGAAAAACTACAAGCCGAGAGGAAAAACTTACACGCAGGTCTGCAAAAGGAGAGAGTGACAGGGCAAAAATTGCAAACTTAGGTAAACACCACAAAACCACAAGACTCCGACAAGCTTATGTGATAACACTTTCTTAATGTGACAATCTTTGCTTCCAAATTTTCAATGATCCTGTCTCTTCCTTCTAGTTGTTCTTAGAGTGCTTCTTCAATTCTTTTATCTTCTTCAATTTGAACCTTCAAATTTGTGATCATTTGCTCTAATTCCTGAGTGTCTTCTTTCTTGTCTAGTTCCACTTGTAGCTTCTTGTTTTTCCTCTTTTCTCTTCTGATAACTTCTATGACACTCAACAATTCCCCTCAGTAGTCAACTTCTGCCTCTTCAATTTCTTCTTCGACTTCTTCATATTCTTCTTTGGCTTCTTCACATTCTTCTTCGAGGTCTTCTTTATCAGAGTCTTCTACTGCCATGAATATAACTCTTTCTGTCTCACTGTCACTGACTTCATCTTCATCTGATGATGAGATGTTTTCTTTGGTGCATAACCGTTTCTTGAAAACTTTCTTTGTGGTTCTTTTACCTTTATATGTTTGTTTGGTTTTTGAGTATCCTTCGTCATTTCTCTTTTTCTTATGAGGACATTTGTTAGCAAAATGACCAATACCATCACAATTAAAACAAATTAAAGGAATCTTACCTCTATACCTGTCGTCGGTTCCCTTGTTCAGTGTTTTGACAAAGTTGGCCACTTCATCATCATCTTCCAAGGCATCACTATTGTTGCTATGTTCTTTTTCTTGTTGCTTTCCATTTTTCTTTGATTTTTTGGATGCTTTGAAGGTTGTTTCTTTTACATCTGGATTTTGATGTTCAATTCTCATTTCATATGCTGTGAAGATTCCATGTAGTTCGTCCATTCTTTTTGAGTTTAGATCTACTCTTTCTTCTAGTGCTAATATCTTAGGGTCAAATCTCATAGGAAGAGATCTTGGTACCTTTTGAACAATTACAGATTCTTGAATTTCTTCTCCCAATCCCATGATTGCATTTACTGTTTCATCGAATCGTAAGAAGTAAGTTGCAATATTCTCATCTTCTTTCATCTTTAGTTGTTCAAACTGACCTCTGTAAGTTTGAAGCTTTGCTTCTTTGACTTTTGAATCTCCTTCATAAATATTTCGAAGTTTGTCCCAAATCTCTTTAGTGAATTTACAATGTGGAACTTTGGTAAATATCGTTTCACCAAGACCATTCAGAAGTGCATTTGTGGCTTTGGAATTATTTTGATCGAGTTTCACTGCTTTGTCATTTGTTGGCGGAACTACTGGTACTGTGTATCCATCTACAATTGATTACCAAATTTCAAATGCATGTGCCTGTATATATGTTTTCATCCTTATGCTCCAAAATGCATACTTATGTCCATCAAATTGTAGTATTTTTTTTTTATACAAGTTGTTTCTCTCCATGATCTACCTTTCAATGGTTAAACTGATTTATGAAGGAACCTGCTCTGATACCAATTGTTGGATTACTGAGAGGGGGGGGTGAATCAGTAATACAACAATTTAATCATTTTTAACCATATAATCCAAGTGTTATATCAATGTAGCATTATCATCCAATAACTACAGAGTAAATAAGCAATGAACAATCATACACATACACAGTACACCAGTGTTTTACGTGGAAACCCAAAGCAGGAGAAAACCACAAAATGTTTTTTCTTATATGTCTTGAAGAATTACATTCATTGGAAGCACCAACTTCCTTTGTTTTCTAGCTATAACTGGAAGGAGGTTCCAACCCCCTATTTTATCAGGCTACAACCCAAGGGAAGCTCCAACTCCCCAATTCTCTGGCTACAACCAGAAGGAGGTTACAACCCCCTATGTTCTCCTGCTACAACCGGAAGGTGGCTACAACCACATATCATTGCCCCGTCCAACCGCCCTGACGTATAAGTAGAATGATGGAACCACTGTCACACTATCACTTTGAGATATACTACTGTAAACATGTATCAATAAACCTGCAGCAAACAACTTGTACCAATAAACCTGAACCATGCATCAACCTGTACCTCAACCTGTAATCAACCTGTACCATAAACAAGTGCATCAACCATGCACCAACCTGTACCAAACAACCTATAATCAACATGTACCATAAACAAGTGCATCCAACCATGTACCAAGTATGTACAAATCATGTGTCAACTACTCATCAACTATGACTCATCAAGATATACCAACATCATCAATTATACACATCATGTATGTGCCAACTCATCAACTACTTGTCTCAAACATGTACCCAACATGTACCTCAACCAAAAGCCATCATCAATTTCATCATCCAAATCTGATTTGTAACTCTGTAATAGACCTGGTGTATATGATCACTGTTATAAGCAAAATCTGTCCGTAGGGGACGGATCCGACCTATCCGACTGTGAAGCCGGTTACAGCCTCTCTGGTAGCTCGGCACGAGGCAGAGGCTACCCGCACCACAGGTGGTCCTTCGCCTGAGGCGGTAAAGAAGGAGAAGAAGGAAGGTGAAAGACTTACAAGAAGTCCT
>JASDQU010306559.1:19688-30243 GCA_032191745.1 Picea mariana | reverse complement strand
AAATTTATTATTTAAATAATTTCTTTTGTATTCACTTTGAATTATAGTACACTCATCACTTCACTTTATTATTTACCTTCTAAAAATCTCTTAAACCACTTTGACTACTTTGACCTTTTGGGGCTTCTAGATGACTCATGAGGGTTCTCCAACTTCACATGGTCATAACTCTCTAACCGTGAGGAGTTATGTGGCGTTCCACATGCCACTGGAAATGGCATGACATGTACTATCCATATAGAATAGTATTACCTGCAAATATATCAAAACTCATACTGTTATCCATCAAACAAACTTGGGTCCATTACCCAAACCTGGGTTCTCCAACTTCCTTCAAGGGTTGACATCAATGAAAACCAATCTTAATCAACAGCATGAACCCAGATGGACTACATCACAAAGAATATCACTTACTCCGAAGTATCAAAATCTATTTATTGGTCATTGTTATACTTGCAGAAATTTTGGACACAAATAAATTAATTGCAGATTCAATGAAAGGAACAACTATGCAAGATATGTGAATGGTGTGAATGGTAGATATGGAAATGTTCATGGATTTATCAACATAAATTATAATCCATTCAACCCATTAATGGATCAAAACATTGTATGCTACAAGTGCAATAGTCTTGGTCACAAAGCATGAGATTGCATAGATATGAAGGAAGATGATCCTATGCCAAATGTCCCTATACCAACTACAGTATGGAGAAGGAAAGAGATTCCAAACAATGAATATTGTCAAATAGCATTGATCGATGAAGAATTTAAAGAAGAAGATGAATGGTACATAGACAGTGGGTGCTCATCACACGTGACTGAGGATAAAAAAAAAATCATCAGCTTGAATAGAAAAGGTGGAAATGTTGCATTTGGAGATGACTCATCTACCAAAATACTCGGAAAAGGGGTAGTAGAGCTTGAAAGTGAAAATGTGAAAGCAGAAAATTTCCTATTGGTTGAAGACCTGAAGCATAATCTTCTCAGTGTCAGTAAAATATGTGATCAAGGATACACTCTCACGTTTGACTCCCGAGGATGCAAAATCAGAGAAGGAGATTCAGGAAGATTGGTTGCAATCGCTACAAGAAGACCAAGTAACATATACATCCTAGACAAAGTGAATAGAAACAATATTGAAGACATACGAAAGAGCTCCAAGGAAGAAAAAGTCTAAAAGACCGAAAAGAAAAATGAAGTACTAGTAAGTTCCATATGTTTAGGGGGAGCATCCCCAAAGAAGATAGTCACTTTCAGTTATTGAACTCGGGAGGAGTAGCCCCACCCTTTGCCATTGATGTCAAATAGGGAGAGAAACTAGGAGCATGGTGACATGGGGATCATGAGTGTTTCCATCAATGCCAAAGGGGGAGACTGTTGGAATATTGGTTGTTGTCATTTATGTCAACCCTAGTCATTAGTTTTGGACCCCACAGTTGATGAAGGTATTTGGACATGAAGGACAATATACATGCAGATACAACACCCATGGATGGATAGTATACATCATGTCGTTTCTAGAGGTAGGTGGCACGTCACGTGGATCCTCATGGTTGAGGAGAAATGATTTTTTGAAGATGATAAAGTGAATTGAAGAAGGAAGTACAGGTCGGCCCTGAAGATAATTAAAGAAAAGAATTACAAAACGAGAAAGTGTTAGATCGGCCCTAATGTCAAAAGGCAGTGTCATGAAGAGTATAAATACACATCAAATAAGATCTCATAATTATCCAAGCAAAGTGTGATGGAGTTAGCATAAGTGGGTATGTACTTGTGCTAAGAGTATGTGCGGAGTTCAGCGTGGAGCAAGTCTGAGGTGGCGAAGTCTGAAAGGAACAAAAGTTTTAGAATTGCAGAAACCCTAGTTTTTTTGGGGTGTACACGGGCTGATAAGAGGACAGGTAGCATACAAACGCGGGCTGATAAGAAGACATGCAGTGTACATATGCGGGTTGATAAGAGGACATGTAGTGTACCCGAGAAAAGGCTTGAGGAATTTCTAAGGAAGGCACATCTTGGTGATCTCTAGTTCAGATTTCTGTGTAATGGTTATATTTTGTTGATGGTGATATTTTGATGTAAAGGTTTATTATCTCTTATATATTCTTGGGTTATAGGAAGAGGCAAGGATATAAGGTTTAACCCTCTCTTGATCTTGGAAGTTGTATCTTCCTTTGGAGGTTTAACCCTCCCTTGAACTTGGAAGTTGTAGCTTCCCTTGGAAGTCATTACTTCCCTTGAACAATAACTTATGATTACTTCTCATATATGGTGCATGGTGTATTGGTGTATCTCTTCTACTATTCTTTATCGTTCATTGGATATTCTTCATTGCTCATTGGATATAAATTGAATATATAATCCGATTGAAGTATAAGTTGAAAAAGTGTTTAAAATTGTACTTGATACTAATTCACCCCCCTCTAAGTATCAACAATATGTACTACCAAGCTTAGCAAGAATAATGTATATGCAACGTTCATCATCCAATTTTATGTTACACTGTTCACATAAAATTCTAAGTGTTTTGAACTTAGATAAATAGTCTTCAATGCAAGAATAATCATTTGGACTTAAAGTCATTATCTGATTTTCTATCTGGAGGGTGTTGACGCAAAAAAATGTGCAACAAGGATCCTACCTACAAAGGATTGCAATGCACTATATTAATTCTATTATTATATTATATAACTAATAGGTGGGACCCCTTAAAGAGAAACTATATTAAGTTGATTTCGCATCTTGCAAATAAATGACTTGATTACAGCTTGGTATTCTATTCTATGACACATACATGAATGGTTTCTTGGACAACGATTTACGGTGCTCCTCATGCTTATATTGCACTAAGTATATCGTCGCCATGTTTAAAAATAAAAAAATGTAAAAGATTCATTGCACCAATGTTATGCTAGTTACGATTACAAAGTTTTAAACCTTGTTGTTATAATAGGCTTTGTGACATGTCAGAAGGGATGGTTAAGTTGTATTCTATGCATATATATAATATAACAACGATGGTATCATATAGAGGTTTCAATATTATACAAAGTTGTTGCATACAAGTATGGATGAGGTCGACTTGCAATAAAGTTCATATATGATATAGCTACCATATGGTATGTTGCTTGATTGTATAGTTGGTATCGTTGGTTGATAAAGTGTTGACACTTTATGTCGTTTATGAATATCGTATAAATGATAGTTCAGGATATGCCATAACTATGAATTGGATAGCTTTAAGTGCATAGACAGTATGGTACATGACTCGAATTGGAAATTCGAGTTGGCATTTGGCATTCTCCACCGTGTAACATTTGGATGGTTGATAGTTATGACGGGAAAGTTGGCAAAGTTTTGGGTTTTGGCCATCCGATTTTGGAGGCGACGTGAAATTAATGAGAGTTATTGCACTCTATATTGATTTTCCCCCCGAGGTATACCACCTTTTTTGCATTTTCGTTTTGGATGAGACCTCTCTACTGCTGGTTAGTCGAGGGTTTTGAGTTTTGGAAACTTGTTGGTGGTTGAATAACGATCCTCTACTTCTCTTCTTGTGACTATTTAAGCAATTTTGACAGGTATGAGCACTTTGGACTCTTTTAGCATCAAATGGTTTACTTTGCTTCGATAATTTAAGATGTTGGCTCTAGTTTGTTTTCACACCATGTGTATGTTTTTAGTGTGACTATGTGTTGTGTATGGACATTAAAAAGATTGTGAATAACAGTGAATGGATGTGAAATCGAGTTATCACATGTCTTTGATTAGTAACAAATGAAATACTTTTTGGGTTTTAGACACCAATGGTATCTACGACCTGGGTTTTGCATGGAAAGCATATAAACACAGTTGGGTTTTTAAAAGAAGATTATGAATGAATGTGAGAATGAAGTCTCATCTATGAAGTGCATTATCGTCTTTACTTTCATTGGACTCAGTATCGTGCACCATGGTTTTTATATTGGGTATAGATTTTAAAACAAATAAAAAATATAAGTTATGGGTTTGCATGTCAACTACTTCTATATTTGGTTCAAAAGGAAATTTCGAACAGATGTTAAGGCACATTGTGTTATATAGAGACAATTTGCTTTGACTGTAACTTGTGTTGGTAATATGGATGAGTTTCAAACCTGTTTCGATTTGATTTGCCTCTTGATCGTATAAGTTTTTTTCTGCTTGGTATCCTGGTATTGGTTGAGTTATGGTTCTTGTATTTCCAAAGGATCTCAAAAATGTAGGGTTTGCATCTACCCTTGTGTCTCAACTTGCTCTTGTTTACGAATTCATAAATGATTTGAGTAATTTTCTTTGTCTAAAAGCATGGATTTGAAACCCTCTAATTAGTTTCATTTGGGCCTGCTTATTGATATTCAATTATGCAAATAAATCCATTCTATGCACAGAACTGAGTTGGAAATTTTGTATGGAAATTGGGTGATGATATTACAAGCTTGTGCATAGCCCAACATTGTATTCTTGGGTTCGTATTGATTGGATTATCATTCTGGCATGTTGATGGAAACTCTGAACAAATACAAATATTTTATTTTTAAAAGAAAACCCGACTTTGATTGCACTCAGGCTTCGTCATTTGCTTAATTACCAATATATATGAATATCGAAAATGACATGGTATATGCAGCAACACACGAATGAGAATTAGTTCGAGCAAATTTGATATATGGGAAAATGATCAAACCCTCCATTATTCTTTGTTTGTTTGACATTGGTTTGATTCGACTATCATTGTATTTAAATTTTGTGGATGGATATATAGCTAAAAAGACAGTATATAACTAATAAACATTTGAAGAGATTTCAAATCATGGATTTTGAGTCTCTGTGTATATATTTATCAATTAAGTTTACTCTTGGATATTTATTTAAGTATAGCTCCAAAGGAATTTAAGATTGAAGAGCTACAAGAATTCATTTGATGATTACAAAGGTCCTAAGTTTGTTTATATTGATCAATGATTAATAGGATTGGAATGATAAACTATATGCATTTTAAAAGAACATTGGTCATTTGGTATTCCATCCATAGTTCCACTTTTCACAAATTATAAGCCCCTCATTTTCCCAGAATCATTTTTTTCATTTCACCCGTGTTATGGTTTCAAGGAAAAGATATAATTATGCATTAGTTTCAAGTGTTAAGGAACGAACTATATGTACAGTGAGTTCAATTGGATGACAAGTACATTTGATTAAGAATGGTACGATTATAAGAGTTGACCTTGTGTTGTGTTGTATGAACTGATTTTATTTAGAACAATAATCGTTTTTGTTCCCTTTCATAAATATCACTTTTCTCTCATTCCAAATCATGTCACATCCCATGTATCATTTAATATCCATGTTCTAAATGATGACAATTGTGAAACGGAATCAAACAAGTTGCTTATGATGATTTATGCAAAGTAATGGATTGATTGCATGCATGTGTGTGTGTGGAATGATAGGAGCCAATGTTTTAAATTTATCTTTAGACAAAGTAATTTGATGGTTGATTAGTCTTTCTTGTTTCATATATTGATATAAGTTTGCTTTTAGACGATGAGCTTCTTTAGCATAGGAAGCCATGACAGAGGCAGAAACAAGGGTAGAGGCAGTAATAATTTTTGGTAGAGAGGTAACAGGAGGCCGAGATTTTCTATACACTTTGATGTTGATTTTGAAGAATTGAATCAATTGCTCCAAGTTGATTTCTTCAATCTTGTAGGTTAAGGAGTGCTTCATACACATCCCTACCCTAGGCCTCAAAGACCTCCTTACCAACCTCACCCTAATATTTCAAATGCTCATGCTCCAGCTCATGTGTCCCTCTAGCTAGAGGTTTCTATCAATGATGGTTGGCAGGATGTTTTTCATCACTCTGTAGATCGTCATAATGGTTGGCCCAAAATTTCATTGTCATTGCTACCTCCACCTTCACTCAACCAACATGCTCAACAAATTTCCCACATTGCATCCCATTGTCAATCCTCACATGCACGCAAAAGACTCAAAGGAGCTATTCCTTAGCCTAAATCAAGTAAAGGAAAAAAAGTGGTCACTCATTATAAGTGATCTAATGATACCTCTCAATCAGTCACCTCCCATGCTCACCAAGGTGATGAACACTCCCGAGCCTTCAGTGAAGTTCACCCTCAAGCACCCAATCAACCACACTTTGAGAAGGCCAACTCAACAAACAAAGCAGAAAAGGTAGCAAGCAGTGAATAGAGACAGACTGCTTCTCACAATAAATATGGCTTTTGACATTTCATATTTATTTCTAGTGGTGGACAGTTTATTTATGTTTTGACTTCTTTTGGACAACATGATACTATGTCTTCATTTTTGAACATCCAGTTAATATTTGCTTTTTGCAGTGGAAAATACATTTTATTTATTGGATATATATGGATAGTATTTGGGAGATACAAGGGCTGTTCTAATTGATTTATTTATGTGTATATCTAATGATGTGGCATCATTTAATTATTTAAATGAATATGGAGTGACAAGGAGGAAATCGAAAAACTTAAAAGTCAATAAAAGGAATTAGGGGTCCCACCTATTAGTTATTATTTGTTAATCCTTTGTCTACTATTATTATTTATTATTTGTCCCTAGTTAACTAAAAGTCATTTATGACTTAACTAAAGGTAGTTTGAAACTACCACAACTTCTTTGAAGGGGATAAAAGAGAAATCACTTGAAGGGACGGGGAAGAGAGAACAAGGAAGAAAATTTATGATAAAGGTCTGCTCTTATATTTGTGAGATCAATTATTTTTCATTCATTATGAGTTATCTTAGAGTGTTAACCCTTTTGTTGATGACAGGGTCTTGTTGAAGGTAGCAGGATTCAAAGGTTGAGAAGCATTTTTCGGCAACTTTTTCTAGAAAGGTTGATCATTGTATCTTGACGGACTGTGTATTCTAATCTGATTATGAATTAGTTTTCATTACTGATAGAGGATATTTTGCAGAGTCAACCAATGATACTTTTGTGACTAGGTTGATCCATATTTCTAGTCTCAGTCTTCTCTTGACATTAGAGTCTTTTTGTATGGTGCCCATCAAAGATCTCTAAATTAGATCTTGATCCTAACCCTCACAGGGGTATGAAAAAGGGGTTTTGATTGTAACTTTGAATGAAATCAATAAAATTGCTTGGATGATTTTTGGGTCTCACATGTGTATTTATTTGCATTACTTATCAGATTTATAATTCATTCGTTCATAATTTCATTAAAAAAAAAAAAAAAAAACACATTTTTTTACTCTCTTCTTTTACATATTTAAATATAAAAGACAACATTGGTTCCTAGTACCATTACTTGAGAATCAATTAATTTTTTTGATTTTGGTTATAAATTTAGGGTAACAATCCCAACTATCTTACCCTAGCCAAGTAAGATTCGAAAATGTTGTCTTGAGGTTCCTCATACATTTTCCTCAACAGAGAGATCGAATAATATTGTGTTTACCAAATACAGATTCAAGCTTTGCCCAAGCATCATCAGGGTCATCAATTCCTTGAATATGAAACATTAAATCAAGAGAGATGGACATTCCAATCAGACCACGTGTTTCGTCATTCTTATTTGCCCATTTGACTTTCTTTTCATCATCAATAGGTTATAGTTATTTCCCCATGGTAATTCGGTACAATCCTTTACTTCTTAATAAATCCTTCATATGGGATTTCCATTGGAAGTAGTTGGTGTTGGTAAGCAAAAAATCACTAGAAGAAGCTATATTTAATAAGTAGATATATGGATTTAAAAACATAAACTAATGGTTTGGATGGAAAAATCTTGAAAAATTAGGCTATTTAAAAAAAATGGCACTGAAAAACGAACTTCGAATGTGAAAGTTGTGCCCTTTTAAAAACAAGGCATAAACGGTAACCAAAGAGTCACTTGGCAAGTAGAAGTTGGTCCACGTGGTGATACTCCTCTTAATTGTGCCTATAAGCTCACTTTTAAATAAGTTACTTATAAAGTGTCTTACTTTTATAGAACAAGCGAGAATCACCTTTACAATGAAGTTACTTTATAAATGAAAGTTGAATGTAGAAAATAACTTAAAAGAAAATATTTAAAGTTATTTAATAGTGATTCACTTTTATAACTTAAGTAAAATGCACTTTACAATGAATGCATGAACTTTTTCAAAAAAAGTAAAGACTTGAACTCAAGATCTCTTACTAAGTAAAGTAACTTTTAACCAAGTGAGCTAGTGCAAAACATGTTATATTGTTTAGAAGGAGGATTGTTGTTTTTTTTGTTGTTGTGGTGGTGGTGTGGAAGACGCCCTTGGAGAGTGTGCTCCTAAAAAATTATTTTCACACAAGAAAAAGTATTCGCTTCTTGATGGCAATAGGGCATAGATCTTAGTTAGCTTACCCGAAAAATGCAAATTTCCCTCTATTTGTGATTTACCGAGATCGCACTAAGTGCACGATAAAGAGCATACATAGAAAGGAAAACCATTTTTGATCTATTTATGATTTTTTGAGATCACATAGGGCCTGGGACAGAGAGCATATGTAGATAAAAAAAAGCAACAACCCATAAATAAATAAATAAACAAAAAATCGAAATATTAACTCTACAAAAATTTAAAAGTGTGTATTTGGGCTTTATACCTCCGGATCTGACTGAAATGGTTGTATCTTGGGAAAACAAAAACCTTTTCAGGTGAAACAAAAAGTGTTCATGACTTAAACAAGTGCTCCAGATGCAATAGAACAATCCTCTCAACCTAGAAATGATAAAAACTAGAGATGAAACAACACAACTTCATGATCTTAATCTACAACGAGAGTAGGTGTTCAAATGAGCTATGATACCAAGTTCGACAACACATGTATTCCAACAAAGGACGAACACCTTCAGTAACCACTGACACAACTAGATCAAATATCAACACATCGATTTTTCACGTGGTAAAACCCCTACAGGGAAACATCCATGGACCCAACCAACATGGCCACTTGGAGCAATTTATTAATGCAAAATAAAAAGATTACAAAGAGATTTACAAGAGAGTTTCTCACAATCGATCATCGACAAATGACCCTCCATCCTCTTTAAATAGAGATAATGGACCAATCAAGTGTCAAGCCACGAATCAATGTAGTCGTTAAGATTGAGGAGACTATGAACTATCAGATCACTCTATGTCGAGAACATATCGTGATCATCAGATTTCCTAACTACAAAAACATACTAAATCATACTAAAGAAACACACTAAGAAACACATTTTTACCTAATGACACATTAGACCAAGTTGATATTAACTAACTCCTAAGTGTCTAAATATCCTAACACAATTCAATTGAGTTATGGAGCACAAATACACAGAGCTTGAATTGAAGATGAAGATTCCTATTTATAGTTCTCTTCTTAATCTCAATCAGTTTAACTTCTCATCATACTACCTGGGATGTTAGGTGTCCTTATTCACCCACTTCAATGAGTGTTGCACAATTCACATTGAATTCTTGCAAAGGAATGTTATGGGGTGCATGCTTAGATTGTGGGCATTGATTCCCATATAGCTCCTCATTAAGCACTAACATGATAGGTGTGAATAAAACGTTCATTCTTATAACCAATCCACACATAATCAATTCCTTCCACTCCCATTTCTTATGACTTGGAAGGGGGCTCCACATTATAGGTGTGATGTGTCTTGGAAAGAATCACTTAGTTGGCCAACCAATTAATGATTGTGTTTATAGATCTTTTGACATGCTTAAAATTTCAATTCCTCCAAACATCTACAAGCATGTTGAATCCATGATATTTTACTCTTCATTTTCCACGAGGAATAATAGTTTTTTCATACTTATATGATCAATAATCAATTTTGGGTCACCTTAAAAACTCAATCTTATTGAAACCTCTTTTGAGAGCTTCCTTTACACCAAGGACCAAGCCTTTGATCTCACTGTGATTATTGGATTTGGTCTTCAAGAAACTTGGCATGGATACCCAAGACTAAACCATACACTCTCTTTTTTTAATACCCCCTTGGGGTCTTATTAGGTTGGAATTTCTTTTTACAATCCCACCCAACCTAAAAATTTATTCAACCTTACTTATGAGACTTCCATGTTTGATGTAAGTTCCTTACCTAACATTTGCCTATTAATGATGAATAAAATAATTTATAATAAAACAACTATTTAATCTCAATAATATACACCAAACTTATGATTTTGTCAAATTTTACTTTCCAAATAACAAAGATGACAAAACAACTTTTATTTTGCAACTACCCAATTTTTTCCAAGGATAAACCTCCTGGGGAAACCCACTGGGCACTTCCCCTCATCCCGAGGATGTTACCCCCAGGGCAAACTAGATTCTTCAAGGCTCAAGGCCAATACAATTATACACTCATCAAAAGCTCAACATCTCATTAGCGGAAATTGATCTTGGGTGGGAAGGATAACACTCGACCACTCAACCACTATGGCTAAACCTAATTGACTAACTACCCACTTACACAATATATGTTAGATTTGTAAATTGGATGATC
>JASDQU010306559.1:9291-19668 GCA_032191745.1 Picea mariana | reverse complement strand
TCTTCAAGGCTCAAGGCCAATACAATTATACACTCATCAAAAGCTCAACATCTCATTAGCGGAAATTGATCTTGGGTGGGAAGGATAACACTCGACCACTCAACCACTATGGCTAAACCTAATTGACTAACTACCCACTTACACAATATATGTTAGATTTGTAAATTGGATGATCCGTCTCTCCTTATAATTAATAATCCAAACACAATTTTAAATTCCTAACCCTTTCCCTTGCTCATAAAATTCATAATTATTTTTTCATAAAGAAACTAGCTATCTCATAAGTCTTTACAAGAAAAATTATTGTTAATGTTGAACCATAGGTTCAATGCCTTATAACTATCTAACATTTGCAAGTTGTTAGTGGATTATTGGAGTTCTTTCTTAACGATGTTGGTTTTGATTCATTTGTTTGTAAAAGTATATATATATTTTTAAACTTCGTTTAGGAAGAGTAATGTTTTTTTGTAGGTTCTATGGCTTATAGTTATCAATAAATAGTATTTATTAGTATTCATGGATACTTATGATTCTTTCTTGATGACACATATATTCATATGTTTCCTAAAGGTTTTTTAATTATAGTTTATAAAAGAGTGGAACCATGCACAAGTTATGAGTGAACGCCCCTGGGTCATGGATAAGGTATGGATTTTTATGGAATCATGGTTCTCTCCTTTCAACTCACATTTGGACACATTATCATAAATCCCAATTTTGATGAGATTACCTAATATACAAGGGTTGGAATACTTCAGTCCACTATTGAAAAAACTTTGGACAAGTTTATCGCCATGGGAAAAGATAACAAAATAATGACATCCTCAACATATTCCCAAATATATATTTATGCATATTGAGCAAAGGCCTCCTAATCCAAATATCATAGAGTGTGAGAACCCCAACGATATACAACTCCTTGAATATGAACATATAGTGTGTTATTGGAGGCATTGTTTTAAGCATAAGCATGTGGTGACTTCTTGTTCGAAACAAAGCCTTCTCAAGCTAATAGATGGAATAATATCTAACCTACTAGGTGAAAAGACTTGGAAAATGAAAACAGTAAGAATCTGTTATGGGTGAGCCTAGTTCAATGTAGACTTCTAAAAATCTCGAGCATATAGTTTTTGTAAAGAATCTTAACCCATTTCCTCAAATCAATAATGCATATTTACACATAATTATGACTCTAGAGTCAAAATCCTTTATAACTTCAATGCCAAATGGCTCCCTAAAAAATATAAAGCAGAAATTAAAGACTGGAAACAAAAAAAGATAAGTCTTTTTGAATATTTCAAATGAATCAAAGCAATCTTTTAAAATCTTTCAAATGAATCAAAGCAATTAGTATAAGTTTTTTAATCTTTCAAATGAATCAAAGTAATTAGTATAAGTCTTTTTAAATCTTTCAAATAAATCAAAACAATCAGTATAATTGGAATCTCCATCAATTTTTAATTATATGTTCCATGAAATAAAATAATAACCCATCAAATGTCTATGATATTTTAAATTTTGAAAGTAAACTCCTTTATTTAATAATAATATTATCAAACAACCAAACCAATAAAACAATCATAAATAATTCTTAAAATACAAAGTAATCGAGTCTAAGCCCTCGATTCAAATCTTAAACAATCATAAATAATTCTTAAAATACAAAGTAATCGAATCCGAGCCCTCGATTCAAATTTTGTTAGAAATTTACTTGTAAGAAAATGGTTTTGGAATTTATTAAAGAAACTTAAAACTTAAAATTATATTGGTACATCATACCATAATGGAAAGAACGAGTAAAAACGATTGTCAGACAGGGTATGTATAATGTTTAATTGAGTTGTATAAAAATGGTTATTATCATCAAGTGTTGTATGCCAGCTTAGTCCCTGCCAGACAAGCAAGTTTTAAAATGGATAAGTTAATGGGATATATGGAACATGTGGCTTGATTAAAGACACAATTAACAACTTGAAGCCGCTAAATAGTTGTTCCAGTTGTTATGATCTCTTGGTCTCATTTCTCTATAAAATAGATATAAACCCTATACTAAAACCAAAAACAAATACAAATGTTTTCGTGTATTATTAAATATCAAATTGAATACATCTTAAAGCATCATATATTGTTCAAAAGTATAGTCAAACATATACAATTGAATCAAAGGAACTGTTGTGGCTGCTGCTACCTCTGGTTTGCCATGACCTGCTACAGAAGGAAATCTAGAAACTTGTTCTCCATACCACTGTTCTTTTTCTGCCATTTGCTCATAATTTAGAAGTCCCCGCTCCTCCAATGGCATTTCATACAAATCCTTATTATATCTTCCACCTTCCTTGATTTGATGGTGTTCTGATAGTTTTTTGTACATAGTGTTGTTGCATTAAGTTTTGGCCACCATTTCGGCCTTTACTTTCTGATTCTTCGCCCAATGGCTCACTACTTCTGACTTTCAAACCAATTTGTGATTCAAAAAAAATCGATTAGTTATCACCTTGGGCTCTGGTTTTATCTCCTTCGGATAATCACCATGCTCGGTCGCAAAGTTGAGACATGCATTTTCTTCTAGAAGTGTAGAAGCAGTTGAAATCGAAAAGAAAAAGCCTTCGTCATCCACTGTCATGGTAAAAAATATTAAATGTGGGAAGAGTATTTTGGCATAAAATGAATTGTTCAATGTTAAAATTAAGCAGCTACAAGAGCCATTCTCCGAGAGGATGGCAAAGACCCTAGCTGAGATCTAGGGCCCCCAGTACACTCTTAGGGTTCTTGGTCTAGGTCCAAGCAGTTAGAGCCATGGAAAAAGACCCTAGTGAGGGCCCCCAATGTATTGTTCGGGTTCTTGGCCAAGGACCAAGCAGTTTGATGATATAAGTCCCAAGATGTGTTCTAGGGCCCATGGATGTGGTCCAAGGAATCCTTGCTCGGTGCTTGGATTGATCCTTGGCTGTGTACCTTTGTGGATAAGACCCTAGTGGTGATCTATGGCCCCCAGACACGTTCTGGGGTATCCTGGTCTGAGACCAGGCAGTTCTTGGTTAAGTACCAAGACGAGATGATGTGTGATCTTCTTCTCTCACGGGATGGTCCATGAGACCTAGGAGCAATTAAGAAGAAGGACATGATCACATCATTGACCTTCCTCTTATGTTGGGATGATAAAATCTTATAAGTTGTATCATGAAACCTTTGTGGAGATTCTTCCGTTNCTTTGTTTGAGCCACGTCCTCCCTTTTGTTTATGTGGTTTGGGTCTTTGCTAGCCACCTTGACTTGTTGGCTTTCTAATTAATATTTTATGATTAAAATATTAATTGTTTAATTTGTTTAATTTGTTGGGTTTTAATTTAACCCTAAAATTAGGGCTAATTTGTAAACCCTAACCAAGCCACCTAAACTATAAATAAGAGACCTCTCCCCTCACTCTCTCACTCATTATTCATTCCTCTTTCTTCAAATCTCTTGGTCTGAAATTTGTTGCGATCTCCTTGGATTGTTCTTGTTGAGTTTAGGTGTGGCCTTCTTGGTCTGAGGTTTTGTTGGTGTGTGGTGTAGCCCCTTCTTGTTCAGTCTGGTATTGTGGTGCGGCTCCCTCCTTGGTTGTTGGTATGTGGTACAACTCCCTCCTTTGTTGATGGTATAGGGTGCATCTCCCTCTTTGGTTGCCTGTATAGTGTTGCAGCTCCCTTGTTCTAGTCATTGGAAGTGGTGGGTCATGCTTGGGATTGCTAGTGAGGGTTTATTCTTCCTATCAATTGTTGTCGCCAACCCCCAAGGGTATTTTTCCAGCCTACCATTGTCTCTTTGCTAGTACTATGACCTGTATTTTGTGTTGTCGTTGTCTCCTTGCTACTGTTGCTACTGTCTCACTACTAGTACACCTATTAGTTGTTGTTGTCCTATTACTAGTGATGCCTCTGTTCCTTTTATGGTGACCTGTGTTTGTTGGCCTTAATAGGTTTTGTTGGGCTTCCCTCTAACTGTTGTTATTACTATAACATTTTTTGTTTTGGGCAGTTTTTTGTCATGGATGTTAGTGGCTTCCTTTTTGGATAGTGGTGCCCTTGCTTCAGCCTTGCTTTTGATGTTTGGTATGCTGGTTGTTTTTTCTAATATCTCTGTAAGTTCTTCTTGGAAAAACTATTCACAAGATCACGATGAGATCTAACCCTGAGGGTTTGATCAATGATCCTTAAAGCTTTTTCCGAGCATACAAAAAAGAGGACAACAACAAGCTCATCGAGTAAATCTGTTATTTGTTTTTGCTAACGTAATGTTCAGATATGTTCTTTGTTTTTGCTAAGGTAATGTTCAAATCCGTTCTTTGCATTTTCTAAGGTAATGTTGAGATCCATTGTATTATTTCTGTTATTGGTTTACATCCGAATTTTTTAATATATTGCTTATCCAAAACTACAATAGTAAATAAAATATGAAAGGATATTTATGTTTCTAGTTTGCCCTTAAAATTCTAACATGGTATCAGAGCTTAGGGCGTGAAAATAACTCAATTGTGGAAGACTATTGAGCCTGCGTAGATCCACACCTAAGGGTTTTTTTTTGCAAATCAACAATAAGCTTGTTTGATATCAAATATTGTTTTCATTATGGCTTCATTTTCAATCAAAGCAGAAGATAGGCTTGAAGGGGCTTCAAACTTCAATGCCTGGAGGGCTAGGGTTTTTAATATCCTAAAAGAAGGTGACTTGGATGAGCTTGTTACAAGGGTGATGGAAGAACGTACTTCAAATGCAGGAAGAGCAACCTATAAGAAGAGGCAAGCCAAAGCCAAGAGGGTCATTTTTGACTCAGTTAAAGACAACATGATGCCTCTTATTGCTCATCTAAGGACAACTAAGGAATGCTTTGATGCCCTAACAGATCTATATGAAAAGAGGGGCCCAACTCAGAAGAGGATTTTGAAGAAACAACCATGTACATTAAAGATGGGAAATGATGAAACTATCTCTGCCTTCTTTTCCAAAATTGCCCAAACAAGAGATCATATTGCAACAATTGGAGTTGTAGTGGATGATGATGACCTTGTACAAACAATAGTAGATGGTATTCCTAACTCATGGGAGAAATTTCTCTCATCAGTCAATGGAAGAGAAGTTCAACCCAACTTCGAGAGATTATGGCATGATTGCTTGGAAGAAGAGGGTAGAATTAAAAGCAGAAATGAACCCTCAATGATGAAAGACCATGCTCTTTCAATCAAAGCCAAGAAATGGAAGACATTTCCTCAACAAAAAGGAAAAGCTAAGAAACCTCAAGGCAAGCACTCTCACTTTCACTCTCATTTGTCTAAAGTAAGATGCTTTAACTATAAAAGGCTAGATCATTATGCAAAATATTGTAGGAACCCTCCTTCACAGCAGAAAAGGAAAACAAGGTTCCTTGCTTCTGTTGCAACTGAGGACGAAGAGCCTCAAAGAAGGAGAATCAGAGATGCTATTAAAGAACAAGAACAACACAGAGAAAGTTATCTTGTTTCAGCTCTCTCCGATACTGTCACTAAATCGGAAGAAGTTTGGTTAGTGGATAGCGAGGCCTCCAAGCACATGATAGGCTTCAAACAGAACCTTGTGAACTATCGAGATAAGAAGTTCACTGTGAAGGTAGCATTGGGTGATGATGGCACCTATGCCATCAAAGGATTTGGATCAACATCTTTTCAGCTTTAGTCAGGTAATGTATTTCATATTGAAGAAATTTTTTATGTTCTTGGATTAAAGAAAAATCGTATCTCAATTGCAGTTCTAGAAAGTAAAGGGTACTCAGTAGCCTTCTCCAAAGGAAATACTCTTGTGTGGCCCTCAAATGGAAGTATGAGCTAAACCATGACAATCATATCTCAAGAAGGTGGACTGTTACACATCGAAATTACTCACTTTGATAGTGTCGCAAGTGTCGTCATTACAAAGGTCGCAAGTGTCGCAAGTGTCAGGGAAGCATACTACCATGATGCCTATGTCATGCCTATAACGACATGAGAAGGACACTTGAAACACCTCAAACATTTGATTTGGAAGAGAAGAAATGAGTTAGCAGGCTCATGAACCTTTTGCCATCTGAAAACACTCAAAAAACTAAGTTTTGGAAGGGAGCGCTCCCCTATACCTCTTATGGGAGCGTCGGTGCTCCCCCTTACACTGTCTGGGAGCGTTATAAAGCTCCTCTGGCCCTTTTGAGGGAGCGCTATGGATTTTGAAAGCACTGGTACCCCCCTAAAGCCTACTAGGGAGCGCTACAGCGCTCTGATGGTCCTTTTGAGGGAGCGCTACCTATTCTGGGCAGTAGTTAAGTTGTTGAGATGAATGGGGGAAGGATCCTTTCATTCTTGGAAGGCAGCTGGATTCGAATCCCTAGTCCAGCCATGATATTAGGGCATATCCTCAAATGAAGGAGGTAAATCCTCAGCTTCCCCAAGGATATCTCAAGTTGTTGAGCCTCTCCAAGGCTATATAAGCAAGCTTTCTAATGGTGAAAGAGGACTGGAAAAGAAGAATCACACCAAACTTATGATCTCATAAGTGGTGCTAGAACAGAGATATTTTGGAAGCAAGAGACCTATGATCTCATAGGGAACAATCAGTGAAGCCATCATCATTCAGATCGTGGATCTTTTGAGCAAGGGGTAGACAAGGAGGACTTGGCATAGTTGTTGCAACTCATCCATGGTTGTAAGCAATGTTTTGTCCTCATTAATATAATTTGCTTGGCCTGTTTCTTTCTAGTTTGTGTATGATTTTACATGAACTTATCGTTGATAGATAGATCTATTTTCAAGCTAATATCAATAGAGTAGGAAGTGGTCCTACTTTGTTTGTCTACAGGACTCAGCGAGGAGCGAAAGATCCGAGCTCAACTTGGAGCGTGCAGGGACAAACGTCGATAAAAAGGTACCTCTATCATCCTTCCTTCTCATATATTAGTTTGTGTAGATTTGAAAGGAAGTCAGTGTCCACGTTAAGCACTTTCTGTCTTAGAGTTAGGGTCTAGCTCTTTGAGGCAATCTACCTGTTTGCAAGGAGATTTTCCTACAACAGAAACTGGCGACCATACTGAGGATTTGAATCAGAACTTTTTGGTTTTGATTTTTCCTCATAGGCCTTGTCTCAACCTTTGTGTTCTTAGGCCTTGTTCACCTGTTCATATTCGATCACACTTGCAGATTGATTCTTTACCCCATCACACTCAACTTGTTTGTCAAAATTTGACTGAATTTTAAGGTTTTTTGGACATTTTTGTGAGTTTTTGGGCACCAACGCTCCCCTACCTTGGTAGTAGGGCACCAACGCTCCCTTAGAGTGTTGGAAAGAGATTTATAATGCCCTGGTGTCCCTTATACCAGAGCGCCAGCCCCTTTTTGCCCAAAATCTCTTCAAAATTTCCATTTTTTGGAGGTCCAAACTCTGTTTTTTCACTTGCTGGGTTGTTTTGTGATTGAATGATGCTTCCTTTGACCTTTGACATGCTTTCTCTTGAGAATTAAACACCTTATTGATCAGCTTTCATGCCCTTCTTCATTCTTTTTGAGTTTTTTCTTATGAGAGCTTGAAATCAATCCCTTGCTTTCTTCTCTCCTATCCGACTGAGCGAGAACTCCAGTGAAGGACATCTGAAGTCTGTAACTCTTCTCATTTGGTTCTTTGGGGTCATCTAATCCAATATCTTTCTCCTTCCTTTTGTGTTTTTGGTTTTTTTTCTCTTGTTTGATCGCAAAAGAAGGGTGTGTTGTTTGTGTGAAATCTGTTTGTGCTTGTCACATGGTAGTTGACAGGAGAATTATCATTCGCATACAAATGACAAAAGTACATCTTAGTGATTAGTTTGCACATTAGTTTGCATTTCTGAAATGTTGTAGCATCATATTGGATTTGAATGAGAACAAAATTGATTGAGGGCATTCCTTATCAAGTGTTTGATAGTGAAAACGACTCTTCCTCTTTCCCTTAAATAGGTATTCATTGAAAAGAAACAATTGATTATCATATTTCATGCATATTTTTGGGAATCGAGTCATCATTCCATTAGTTTCACTTTCGTACACCCTCTGAGTAAACAACAGNAGGGAGAGTAAAATCCAATTGTCGTATTAGTCTACCTGGGATCCCCCTCTCACATAGGGGTTACGCACGAGGTCGCATTCGGGTGAGTTACGGAGATTATCCCTCCGTGGTTCAACTGTTTGTAGTGGTCGGATCGTATATTGGGGGTCACTGGAAGGTATACCCACGATTATGTGTGGGAGCCTTTCAGGTTGATTTCAGACTTGTTATCCTGCTCATACGTTTCGATTGGACTGTCGACTGTACCCGCCCAGGGGCTGACTACGAATTGGTGACCTTAGTAGCCATAATCTTTAGGGTCTCACATAAGGTGATGGTGAAGGGAAGTCTCACTGTACCTAGAACAGACGTTGGTCAAACTCACTCGGGCTTCTTGGAGGGTAAATCCATAATTATTGCGTGGAAGCTTGAACCAAGGCGTAAGTCCATTAAGTAGGTCGCCAACGTAACTGATCCACCCGCTCTATCCCCGCCCCTTCCTATTCTGATCTCGCGACGTTGGATTTCATCACCAACTAGTGGTTTCATTGTGGGAAGGTTTGTTTGATTGTTTGCTTCTCAGATTCTTAGCGTGTGTTGTTTGTTTTGCTTAGTGGACCTTAGGTCGAGTCAGTGATAATGACATCAAATCCTGGGAGTACCAATGAAGGAACCCCTTCTTCTGGGGAACCTTATACTCTTCCTTCATTTGGAAACTTTGGTCCTCCATATGTTGCCACACTGAGTCTTCCAGGACTCACTATCGGATTACCAGTTTAGTTGTTCCCCACTCCGGTGATCCCGAATCCTCCAAATGTTTCAGTTGCACCTAATACTTTGGATGTCAATACACCACCCACACATCAACCTCACGTCGAATTTTCACCTTCTTCACCCATTAAGTCTCCTTCCATTTCTCCCTCTTCGCCTAGTGAAAGCTCTAAAGCAAGTAGCCAGGTTGATCAGAAGAAGAAGAAACGGAAAGAGAAGAAGAAGAAGAACCCGAAAAAGACAAAGACCCCAACAACATCCGATGTTGGCTCTAAGAAACCAGTTACTGTTAATAGTACTGGGAGTGTTGATGAGGTCAACAAGATTAAAATGAAGAATCCAAAACCCAAATTCCCTTGCAGCCTTTGTAAGGGTGACCACTTCCTGAGAGATTGCCCCGGTCTTACCCAGGTCTTAGAAATGTGCTCCTCCACGTCATCGACCTTTGTCGGTCATGTCGATGATACCCCGTCAACTAGTGATGTTCAAGTTGGTAAGAAGAAGAAAACTGTCAAGTTTCCTTGCATGTTGTGTAAAGGTAATCATTACTCTCACCTTTGTCCTCGTATGGATGAGGCTTCTTCTCTTTTGGAAAAACTTCAACTTCCAAAAGGTTATCGTAAGCTTTCCTCCGACCCATCGTTGGTTGATGGACTGGTCAATCCGGTTCCATCCCCGGTCAATCCGGTTGATCAGGTGGTCAATCTAGTNACCCATTAAGTCTCCTTCCATTTCTCCCTCTTCGCCTAGTGAAAGCTCTAAAGCAAGTAGCCAGGTTGATCAGAAGAAGAAGAAACGGAAAGAGAAGAAGAAGAAGAGCCTGAAAAGGACCAAGACCCCAACAACATCTGATGTTGGATCCAAGCAACCAGTTACTGTTGATAGTACTGGGAGTGTTGATGAGATCAACAAGATTAAAATGAAGAATATAAAACCCAAATTCCCTTGCAGCCTTTGTAAGGGTGACCATTTTATGATGGATTGCCCCAGTCTTACCCAGGTCTTAGAAATGTGGTCCTCCACATCACCGACCTCTGTCGGTCATGTTGATGATACCCCATCAACTAGTGATGTTCGGGTTGGTAAGAAGAAGAAAACTGTCAAGTTCCCTTGCATGTTATGTAAAGGTGATCATTACTCTCACCTTTGTCCTCGTATGGATGAGGCTTCTTCTCTTTTGGAAAAACTTCAACTTCCAAAAGGTTATCATAAGATTTCCCCCAACCCATCATTAGTCGATGGACTAGTCAATCCAGTTCCATCCTCGGTCAGTCCGGTTGATCAAGTGGTCGATCCAGTTTCGCCATCGATCGATCCCATTCCTCCATTGAGGAACGTTAAAGTGACTGATCCAGTCCCTTCTTTGGCAGTCCCACTCTTCCTCTGAAGAGTGCTAAAGTGGTCTATCCAAGTCCACCATTGGTTGATCTGATCCAACCATCGGTCGATCCTACTCTCCTTCTAGAGAGTAAACCCGATACTGCCCATGTTTTTCTCGTTAATACAGACTCTACCGCACCGGGGGGCATTCCTCATTCTCCCATGAAACCCCC
>JASDQU010306558.1:243998-254445 GCA_032191745.1 Picea mariana | reverse complement strand
TATCATTGGTGAACCAAATCACCAGATGCAGATAATATCCAAGTCATAAGATGATTCCCATAAATTATGGGGTGATAACACTATGTAGAACAATATGCCATCGATGAAGATTTTAAAGAAGTATGTGCGAAGCTAACCCTTGGCCCATAGGTAGAGAACTATTGTTTGCAGGTAAAGTTACTCTACCATCTCGGGAAGCTATGTATTCCTACAAGTGAATGAGTCCATGTAATACGAGAAGCTCATACTTCTCTTGTGTCTGGGAATTTTGGGGTAGGAAAAACTATGGCTCATTTGCATAGGTTTTATTATTGGCCTCAAATGAAATAAATTGTAACTAAGTATGTAAAGCAGTGTGTGATGTGTTCTACTTGTAATCCCACTAATAGAAAACTGGGGCTATACTCACCAATTCATGTTCCATCCCATCCATGGGAAAGTGTCTCCATGGATTTTGTAGGGGGGTTCCCAATGGCCAAAGGGGGTCATGATTATTGTATGTTGTAGTGGATAGGTTCAACAAGATGTGTATCTTGATGCCATGTAAAAAATAGATCATTGTTGAGTAGATTGCTAATCTCTTCTTTCAACATGTTTGGGTTCACTTTGGATTACCCACATCTATCATCTTGGATTGAGATAATATATTCCTTGGGGACTTTTGGATTAGGTTGTGAAGAATTATGGACACCAAATTGAAGAGGAGCACTGCTTTCCATCCACAGATTGATGGAGAGACAGAGGTGGTAAACCAAACAGTGATACTTTTGCTTCAAGACTACTGCAGCAAGCAGTCCGAGTTATGGGATTAACAAATATCCTATGTACATCATGCATACAACCGAGATTTACATTCATCCCCTCAGAGCTCACCTTTTGAGACATGTTTTAGGTACATACCAAAGGTTCCTTTAGACTTGATGTATGGGAGAGATGTCGATGTAAATGAAGAATGAATAGAGGACAGTGCCTGCAAGTTTATCTAGAGGATTCAACAGATACACCAAGTAGTTAGGGAACATTTGGAGAAAATTCAAGCACAGTATAAAGCTCGACATGACAAGCACATGGTTTATCATCAGTTCCAGGTTGGAGACCGGGTATGGCTTCACATCAGAAAGGAGAGATTTAAGGGTGAAGGCAACAAACTCAAGCCCATTCATTATGGACCCTTTTCTATCTTGGAGAAAAGCGGTACCAAATCTTTTCATCTGGATCTTTCACCTTATATACAGATTTACTCAGTTGTGAATGTTGAGAACTTGAAACTTTTTGAGCCTCCCATGATCATGGATCAAGATGAGGAAGTTTCAATATCATTAGTTGATGAGTTTGCACCTGAGTACTCGGATGAGATACATGAATACATCCTGGATAGGAGGATGAGGACTTCACGCAAGGGTGATGTTGATTATCTTCAAGTAGGCTTAAAAGGCACACATCCAAGGAAGGAAAAGTGGATTGAGAAGGGCAAAGTGAGGGAAATCTTCCCTCACTTACCAGTTGATTGATGAAAGATTTTGGTGGTCCAAAAGGCTCTCAGTGGGAAGGCGTGATCCAAAAAGGATCCAGAGAAGGATAAGAATAACTCATAACTCACAGAGGTAACTCAGAACGCTCATAATGGCTCCAGTAGATAGAGAAAGGGAAAAAATTTAAAGTTCCCAAATCTTAGTGAAAATGACATGATCATGAAGAGTGTGTCCCAATATTTCTAACAACGCAAACAACTCTTCAAATGGAGTTACGATTTGAAAGATATTCACTGTCAAAGTTGCAGTCAAACAGGGCCAGTCAGCAAGGGACCACATCATCATCCATACTATTGACGTCAACATGTTTTCAGTAGCTGACATGGCAGGATAACATCATCATATAGTATGTTGATTTCATCATGCCACGTGGTAGCATCATAGGCTACCACGTGTCACCCGTCAATGGGCTTTTGAGGGGTCCATGTGGACTAGTAGAAAAGTGCCACATGGCACCTCCAGGCTACACTACGTGGCACCACCAAGGAAGTGCCATGTGTGAGATATAGAATGATGGGGCAACGATGTCAGTAGACAGGTGGACTTATCAGTGGGTGCTACGTGGCCCAATCATCGGGCGACACGTGGCATCTGCAAAATGCGCAATATTAACCTGTGAACGAATTTCGTTTTAGAAAAAAGGGCGGGTCCGCCAAGTTTGGCAGACCATGCCAATTTTAGTAGCCATTGGAAGTACCTCTAGCGAATACGCTAAACTTAGCAGGGAGCATATATTGTAATATATATATTTAAACAAAAAACACACCAAATGGAGTCCGGTGGGATTCGACCTCGGAACCTCTGTGATGCCCAAGCCTTAACGAATCCCCCCAGAACCAATGTGCCATGAGTACCTCTTGGGACATCTGCCCATGGATATTATTTAAAAGGTGCAATCTGCTCAGATTCGAGGGGAGAGGTGTGGACCATACAGACCCACGGGCATGGATTTCGAGACAAAACTATCATCGTTGCAGGTTGCAGAGGGCATAAAAACTGAGACAAAATTCTTCTTGGGTCTGGGAGTGCTAGAGTCGGATCAGAACGTGGAGACAATCATTTTTGGGTAATTCGATGCCACGAATTCAGTGGTGCTGTCTGTTTTCTAATTTGAGCATTATTTCTACAGCTTGATTTCAGAATGAGGTATATTTGTGTATTTTCCAAATTCTTTTGTTGACTTAATGAAAGATCTTACCCATTTGAGAGTAGGACCCGGAGACGTAGTCCACCAAGGATGGACTCCGTTATCAAGTTTTTGTGTTTAGATATGATGCTCATCTCTCTTTATTTTTAAGTTTTCCCTTCTTTAATGGTGAACTTTAATTTATGCTCATTTAATGCAATTCTTTATAAGTCACGATGAAAAGATCATGGATCACTAAAATATAGGTGTTAAAATCAATAAGGGAAGGCCCACTAGAGCCAAGGAAATGATGATTCTTTGGAACTAACATGAGGTAGAAAGTATGGAGTGAATGAAACCAAATATGGATGAGAAGGAAATGAGAAGTGGACTCAATAATTCCCTTGTTCATAGCATAAATGTAGGGTTGAATTGGTAGTGACTGAAAAATTTCCATGGGGAATGGTCGATTACTAGGTGCAAGGATTTTCAAGAACATATCCGTGGGATCATGAAGAAAAATGGAGGTCAAAGTTGGGCAACATGTGATGGGTATGACTCACGAAGGTGCTAACAAATTGTAACATGACACAATGTGGAATTGAATAGATTCCATGTGACACAAACGTAAGTCATATTAGATGCTCTAAATAAGGCAACATAGTGATGCTGCCAAAAGATTGAATCAAGTACTGTGAAAGCACACAAACCTCCTAGTATTACCAATGGGAATGCCAGGAGGGAAAAGTGAGACATGTAATACCCAAATGAAGGATACAACTGATCAAACCAGTGTGTTGACAGACAAGAGATCTGATTAAAATTGCATGATGGAAACCAAAAGGGGGTGTATAGGGGTAATGAGGAGATACATGTCGAAGAAAACAACCAAATTTTGGTAATGCAAATGTGAAAACTACAAACAAAGATAATCAATGGTAGGAACATTATTGCCAATCTCCTCGAGGGTGGGTGAATGGATCTAGAGGGTGCCCTACAGGGGATGTGGAGCATTATGCATCATGGAGGAGGTCATCAATCCCTAATTGACATGTGATAGCTTGTTTTCCTATTCAAAGGATTGGACATGGCTTGGGGATTCTTAGGGATTCAACAATATTCTTGCAAGGGGTAGTTGACCTGGTGGAGTACATTACTTTGGAGGATATATGGAATCCATGGAGGCTTGTAATGGAGTGGTGTGGACTTGTCTTGTGTAGCTAAATCACCTTGGAGTCATTATTGTGCACGACATCACCATTGGAGCATGACACTCATACTCTAGAGTGGACATCTCACTTATGTGGCCTACAAGGGCTCATGTCGGTTGCTTATAAGGAGTTAGGCCCACATAGTATTGTTGGCCTCTCTTACCCCTCATATAAATAGAGGAAGGAGAGAGTCTTTCCACAACATATTCACTCACTCACTTGTACTCACTCTTTTGATGAGATGCGACTAATAGAGGATGGTGCTCTCTCTCTCTCTCTCTCTCTCTCTCTCTCTCTCTCAAGTCTTCACTTGTACTTGTATCTTCTCTCTCTCTCTCTCAAGTCTTCACTTGTACTTGTATTCTCTCTCTCTCGGCACTAGGGTTTCTTGGAGTTTCTTAAACCATCTTAAAGTTACAGGGTTAGAGTTTATCCCTTGGAGATTACATATTAGGGCTTAAACCCTAGAGTGGATTTGTGAAGAAGAAGATGATAGGAGGATGTATTGCCTTGGAGGTTGTGTTGGAGAGATTGTCGCAATTGGATCTTCTTGGTTGAGCTAGGGTTTGTTGATTTACCCTAGCTAGGGATTGTTTTGATAGTTGGAGTTTTTGTACTAGCCTTGAGAGAAGGCTATGGTATGTACTTGTACTTCAACTTGAGCTTATATATGAATTTTCTAGCTGTCCACATCTTGTGTCATTTTCAAATTTGAATTTCAACCATATATGTTCTTTATGGTTTGCTATTTTTAGTCATTTATGTCTTGCTAATTGGACATAAGTAAAAGAGAAAATTGTTAAGTGATTTGACATCCAAGGGATAATATAATGGGCTAATTTTACTATTGTGTTGTTATATTGCATTGCAAAATTGCATTTTCAAATATGATTATTGGTTGGTAAGTTTCCCTTGATGTTTGTTTGATATCATTTCTCCTTGAAATAATGAATTATTGTAATCTTTAAATTGTTGTTTTATACTCTAATTTATAATTGCTGAAAATTCTAGAGCTAATATTTGGAAAACCCCTGACGGAAATAAAGTGAAATTTTAGTTTTGTATTAATTGAATGCATAAAATTTCCACATGATGGCCTACCTCAACCTTCCTCCTGTCCTCATGGTGTCTTTACCACTTAGTACTGTGGACACCTCTATGGACTTTGAGTCTTTTGGCCTAGCTTGTACCTTTGTGGATCCTCTTATTGGCTATCCTAGCATATGTTGTGGGAGCCTCTCGAGGCCACTTTGTTACCTTTGATGGAGAACCATTTGAGATAAATTCCATAAACATAGGCGCTATGATGATGGGACATGAAGAATGAGCTATGCAAGTGGGCATAAATATCAAGCTTGCTCTGGGATTTTTTAATCTCCAATATTACACAACAAAAACTTAAGAATCAACTTTCCAAACTTACTTTCCATTTTTGTAAATCCTAATTGTACAATTAATTACAACCATTTTAATATTAAATTTTAGTTCTTGTTATTTAAAAAAATATTACCCCTTTTCAATATTGTGTTTTTTTTTAATTTTAATTTTTATTTTAGATACAATGTGAATCATACCCATTTAAAATAATATCTATGAATACAAAAAATCATGTGACATTATTTATAAATTCTTTAAAAGTAATTACTATCTTTGTAAAAAATGATAATAATTTATTTTAAAAGTCATTACTAAACCAAATACCAATACCCAAAAAATCATGTGACATTATTTATGAATTTTTTAAAAGTAATTACTATCTTTATAAAAAATGATAATAATTTATTTTAAAAGTCATTACTAAACCAAATACCAATACCAAATCAGTGTATGAGATACTATTAAAAAAAACATGTATTTTTATTTATTAATCTAGTAATATGAAATTTACCTAAATAATCCAGTGATGAATTTGAAAAGTAACACCATTTTATTTCCTATGATCGATTTGATTTCCTGTGATCGATTTGAAAGGTAACACCATTTTACGCTTGTTGAAGTAATATCCTTTTACACAGTAAAAACGAGACCTAAAAGGGACCATAACTCTAGTAATGGTGGGATCAAATCCAGTGGAAAGAACGCCATTTCAAAAATTTAACTTTCACTCGTCCAAAAGTTGTCAGAGTGAATAAAAGTAAACGCTAAGATCTAGTCATCGCTTAACTTGAAGAAGGGTTTCCGAGTGAGAATATATATTTTCTCCCTTCCTTTCATACATTTATATTTTATTTTATAATTTGATTGGAAATCCAAAGAGCGAAATCGACGATTTCAGTTTTTAGTATGAGCCAAATGGTATTCGAATTGAAGTATAGTTTTTGAAATTTGAAAGAGCAATGGGTAATTTTTATTTTTGAAAATTTTTGTCATTGAGTTTTTATGGTGGAAGAGTTTAGCAAATTCAAAAATTTTTTGGAGAAGTTATGAGAGAGAAAAATTAGTTTAGATTCATGTATTTACGTAATTATTTTCTAATTATATATAGAGAAAACTAGATTCCTAGTAAACATCTATTAATAAATAAATAAGACAATTTTTACTTTCACATATATAAATAATACCTTTTGTTATTTATTTTTATTAATATTATTTTAAACATTTTAGGAATTATCTAATACCTAGGTTTATAATTTAAAATCCATCTATAAGTTTATAATTAAAAATCCATCTATAAATTTTATAAAATTTGTGACGTTAGCAGTGACTCTATTTGACGATATGACGGTAAATTGCGACTATCAAATTCCATCACCTCCTTATCGTACCTATTTTAAAATTTTTCATCATTTATTTATTTTTTGTTGGACACCCTATTTTACAATGAAAACAATATAAGGTTACACCTAAATAAAATTTATTTAAACTTTATAAGGATTGCAAATAAAACTAGTTATTAGTATATTTGTAAATTAAAAAATATATATAAATCCCCCATCTCCTCCCAGTGAAGGAGTCCCTTGTGTTCAACCACTGAAAAAAGCTCAAGGGTTGTCTTTTGAGATAAGGGTCTCTGAATGAGGCATGGATGGATGAGAATATGGATTCCGGGGATGAGTATAAATAATAGTTAGATTGGTAAGTGCAGAATGAGATGGATAAGGGTTTTCACCTGTTGGGGTCCTATAATCATAGGTGATTTGATTCTTCAACTATCTATTTGGCATTGCTCTCGTGATGAAGACATCTGGCTTGCTGGGCTGAGTTGATTTCGCTTCTCCCTCCCTACATTTCGCCCAATCCTTCATCACCCTGCTGCACCTTTTATTCCCTCACCCTCCATTTCTTCACCCCTCAGCCAATTGTGTCCCTACATGAATAAACAAACTTAGGCTAGAAAACACTAGGTTAATAATAAATGGTTAGTGGCATTGTTCATATTAGTTAGCTTGGTAAAATTAATTTAATTAGATTAGTGTAGTTAGATTAGTAAAACTAGGTTAGAATTGTTAATAATAAATTAATTACTAATTAATTAAAACCTAGGCTTATAACTAATTAACAATAATTAATTAAATAATTAAACCACAAAAATAAAACAATTCAAAAATTAAAACATAAAACAAAGTTTAAATAACAAATAAAACAATAATAAAATATTATAAAACAATTAAAAAACAAATTAAAAAAATGAAAACAAGTAAAACTAAATAATAAATAAAAATTAAAATAAAATACAATAACACATAAAACAAAATAATAATAAATAATAAAAAAAACATATAAAACAAAGCAAATAAAAAAAAAAACATTTACCTTATGCACATCTACCAAAAAATTAAATCAACGCTCGTAAATTTTTCTGGACCCCCCGGCCATACGAGCTTTAATGAGGGGAGGGGGAGGTGGGGGCGGGAACTAAAACCACCCTGGAGACTTTTCACCTCCACGAGATTTCAGATCCCCCCGCCCTTAATAACACTTACCACCCTAGGGGGGTCCGAAATACCACCTTCCCATCAACTTCAAGGAGCATTTTCAAGCAAACTAGGAGGTTTTTTTAGAGATTGAGAGAGGTTTTTCTCCAAAACAGGTTGAAGAACAATAACCTCTCTTATGTTTTTCACAGGTATCGGGAATTGGGATAATTGAATCCATCTCTGAGCACTATTTTTCTGGTTTCCATTTTTCCTATTTTTGTCATGTTTTTGAGGCAGATGTTTTGGAAATATGGATATGAATTTGGAAAAACCGAGAGATGGTTTTTCTCAGGACATAATCATATACAATAACCTATTTCAGTTTTCGTACAACTATCATATTTGGGGATATACTAGCGTTTAAGTTAACCCCTATTTTCAGCAGTCCAACCCTTTTTCATGGCAGACAATTTAGAACTTTGAGGAGTTTGTTTCTATTTTTGGGTAGTTTGTTGAATTTGACCTCCTGATCCCGGGGGAGAATATTTCAATAAAAAGAGTGTTGGTTAGTGTGGAATTTGAAAAGAAAAAGTGAATACAAATCGCCAACAAACCCCAGTTAATCAAGCTCCAGAAATCCGAGCAGATCTGCATGATCTCTATATCTTTGTAATCCGAAATCAAATTGGTTTAGATTTTCCTAAATTTAATCCTTCTCATTAATGACGGGATCATTGTAAATAATTTATAAATACTTATAATTTCGAAGTATTAAGGGTTGATCAGTTGGGACCTGTTAGAAGGATGAATCTAATTTTGTAAAGCATCTCACAGAGCCTCCATGGATCAAATTTCAGTAACACAGTTGTAGCATGACATGATTCTTCTGTCAGTTTCATTGGTGAAGTAATCTCCTTGTTAATTTTTCTACATTCTGAATTATTCTAAGGAGACAAAAGGACATAATTGGTTTAAATGTATCCTCTGTCACTTGCTTCGAATAATTTATGTGTTTTTCCATTGAAGATTAAACTCGAAATTCTCAATTGCTCTATTTTTAATTGGATTTCTTAATATGTTCCATCTTTCCCATGCATTAAATATTGAAGGTCCAGTGGATTTTCCTATATTTCCCTACAATATTAACCTGTTATGACCTGGTTTTGATCCATTCTGAGATGTGACTCCATTGCCCAATGGTTTTTCCCTTATTGTTACAACCAAACTATTTAAAACAAACCTAAGAACCCTGTACTCTCATAACTATCCTAACATCCAATCCAAACAAAGCTAAATCATACAGAGAGATCCCTCTCTGAGTCTTAGAGAGCTAGATCCTTGAATCCAAAGTGTTTTTGTAGTTACCTCTGCCCATTTATTCTTCAGCCTGAGAAATTACAGAGTGATAACACCAGCTTCGAAAGGGGACTAGTTTTGGGCTACCTAAATGCCTCAAGCAACAATCAAATGAAGTTCTTTGTACATTTTGGTATGAGGGATTTCCTTCCAAGATTTTGTAGGAGCTTCATTATGGTCCCCAACACATCTACATTGAGGCCCAATAACTCCGTGAAGCATAGAACATACTAATGCTAAGAAGGAATAGTTTAGAAAGAGATGTGAATTGGATTCATTGTCTTTCTTACAGAGCATGCATTTTCCCGGACCTATGAAGTTTTTTTTTTACAATTTTTCCTAGATAGGGGCCTTGTTTAATAATAGGAGAAACATAAATAGTTTTTCTTTTGCGACGTTTTAATTTTGACAACATCTTCCCCCACCGTGGTCGGGGATCTTCCTGGATTTCCTGGGAGAAATATGAGTAGCCTAACTGAGGAATATATTTACCAAATGGGTTAAGAGACCAAATCAGTTGATCATCACAACCCAAAGGGTAGACAAAGAAAATTTTAAGAGAGCTAATGTGGTTGGTCCAAGCCAGAGCATGATCCTTTCCTAGCCCTATGTAATATACACAAGGTATATTACAAACAACATAGAAAAGACGACTACTCGGTCTATCAGTGTTTCCATTGATAAACCTTATTTTCTATGTGAATCATATAATGCTTGCTGTGGTGGATCACTGAGAACTTGGTAAGATTCTCCTAATGCTTGGAAATTTTCTACCACTTGAGGATCATTTGGATTTTTATCAAGATGAGGTAGCCTATCCTTCATGTAATAAGATTTATTGATCTCTATTTCTGGGGCTATGTGATTGACTCCAAGCATGTCATAGTAACCAGTTTCCTTAACCATTTATACGCATTCCACAATTTCTGGAGAATTAGATGCAAAATTGATGTCCTCCATGAGGTCCGCTTCAAATATGGATTTGTTTCTTTTCCCTGTATCTTCTATTTCCACAGGATTCTCGTTTGAGATGGACTTGACAATGGAAGCAATGTTGGCATTCTTTTTTCTTTGGTTATTACCATAAAAAACAATTAGCTTGTCGACCTCAGGGTCCATCCTGGTGACAAAGGGATTCTTCTAGAGTTCTTCTTGAAGCGCGATTTGGATTTGGCAGAAACCCTCCTCCAAGAATACCAGGACTGCCTTCTCTATTAGTTCTTCTATTATTTCATTCACAAAATTCTTTATTTCTATGAGAGTGTTGCTCATATTTTGTATAATTTTCATGTTTTTAAGAATGCTATTTTCCATCCTGAATGCATATGATGTTAGATTTCACCAGGATTTCGCTTTGATACCAAT
>JASDQU010306558.1:229438-243810 GCA_032191745.1 Picea mariana | reverse complement strand
TTCAAATGTACAACAATGTGTATAAATATACATACATAAGTAGTCAGATCCTTTTGTTGAGAAAGATGTGAATTTACATTAAAAGTAATAATTATTACATTAATTATTTAATTAATAATTAATGGCATTGTAATATACACAAGGTATATTACACCTTACCACTTGCCAATTTAGCTAGAGTACCTATCCTGGTTCTAGATCCCTTTCCTAGACTTGATTTAGGAAGAAAAACCCCTCTCCGTTTATAGATTGTATAAAAAAATACAAGAGGATATAGTTATCATTACAACCAATCCAAGGGTCTTTACCTATAAGGATTTTTTTGCGTGGAGCCTGCTTTCCAAAGTAGCTAGTTGTTAATGAGGGTGAAAGCCTTGAGAATAACTTTCCATACAATGGACCCATTTTTCATTTGTTTGATTGGATTACAAATCCAATCTACAATGAATTCTCATGGGAAATATTTTTCTTAGATAACTCTGGTCCATAGACCCGAGCCTCCAATTAACCCCCACACTGTAATGTCCCAAGCTGCCAAAAGGTCGAGCAACATCTCTGCATAATTTCACTATATTACCATTTTGTGGCAGCCCCGACTACCCAGGTTGGGCCATGTAACACCACCAATAGAATGCTAAGCTCTGGTAGCAGATTAATTGTTCATCCCGGAGTACATATATATTGTTGGAGTTACTTCACACACACCTAGGATTTATTTTTCCTAAGGTTTTTCCTTGTTTATTAGTCATAATTAGTCATTATCTAGTCTCCTATATTTTAGGGGAGAATATTCCACCTAGAGAATATTCTCTTTCAGTTGACACTTCAGTTTGACTAGTTGAGTTGAGTTTAGATGCTGTATTGTTTTTTTCACCATGCAAAATTGGGATCATCACCATGATAATTCGACCTTGCATTGGTATCATCACCATAGGGGCACATTAGCCTTGATTCCCTAATTTAACTCCTCACTACTCTCTGTTCAGTCAATTAGCTGAAGACTAGTTGACTAGTTAATTCAAATAGGTGGTAGTTCACTCCAGTAACTGCCTAAGAGACTAGACTAGGTGGAAGTTCACTCCCGTAACTGTGGTGTGTGTCCATATCACTCTATACCACCACTATGGCACATTGTTTCTCCTCTAGTGTGCACTCATTGAGCTATACAGAGTATATCATGTGTAAATTATTCATTTTCACAATGATTAATGAGAATTATTTCATTCTTTCTCTCCTTCTTCTTCTTTCTCCAAATCTCTCTGCAAATGTTTGTATTATTGTTTAGATACATATATTTTCTGCAGTTTCAACACATTTACATGGTATCAGAGCCGACAGTCTGCTAATCAAAAGATACACCAAAATTTTTTGTAGGTACAAAAGATTGAAAACAGTGAAAAGATGGATTTCCAAAAACAATTCATTCTTACAGCTTACAACTATTTTGCATGGAAGGAGAAAATAGTCGTACATATCTGAACCAGAGGGTTGTACAGGTTACTATTGAATATAGATACAGAACCAAAATCATCCATAAAAAAATCCAAGTACTTAAATCGCATGGATGAGGCACTCAGAACAATTTGCAGTCTTATTTCTCCCGAAATCCTTTTTCACATATCTTCCTGTAAGACTCCCAATGAAGCCTAGACAACCTTGGAAGGGATCTTAGGAAAATAGGATGAGATGAGGGGACACATGTTGGAGGTGGTGTTTCTCACATTGGATCCAAAAAGCTTCGATAAAATCCAAGATTTCTTTACAAAATTCAAGGATTTACTGTCGCAACTCAAAGCTTGTTGAGTTGATAAATCGAAGGAGGAGAAAAAAATGGGTCTCACAATTATCTCCAATCTTGTTCCTGAGTTCTCTGTATTTTTACCACATTCCATTTTGTCAGATTCGCCTCTGGAGCCACCTGGAAGATGCCTTCTCTTGAGGACTTTATAGTATCCTTGACATAAGAGAAAACCAAGCTCATCAACATGGGAAGAATCAAAGGCCCAAAGGTGCATGCACTCACTTGGAAATATGGAAGCCACAAATATTATAAATCTAAATATAAATATAAACAAAAATCTCATGCAAATCCGAAGAAGGAAGGGTACACAAAACCCTTCACCGATGCCTCCAGATCCAAAGGTAAAAAGGGAAGAAAAGGGGAGAAATGAATGTAGTGTCACAAAGGATTCCATTCGGAATCTGCATGCATGCAAAAACAAATAGATTTGATGTCTCAAATACTTCATCAAAACAACCTTGGATGTCGCATCCTTGAGGGTGCCAAGAAGAAGAAGCCAGAAGATCCGAATTCCAAGAAAGGCAATTCTAACCATGCATTGATTTCCATCAAATCCTCTCCCGATGCTTGGATCGTAGATTCAGGAGAATCACATCACATGGCTGCCTCAAAAGCAATATATTATTCTTTGGATGCATGCAAAGTTCCTCCCATTCTGATGGGGGACAACTCTTTTGTCAAAGTCACCCACAAAGGAAGGACTGAACTCACCAACGAAAGCTTCAAGAACGTGTTGCATGTTCCAAAAATATTTGTCAACCTTCTCTCCATGTATCAGATGGAGAATTCTGGCACTGGAAAGAAAGTCATATTCACACCAAATTCCATGGACATATACAACGTGAAAACCAAATCTAGGGTTGCTACAGGTGAGGTAAATCTTTAGTCTAGATTGTATACATTTTCTGAATTCATTGAACGTGATTCTACTTTACTGCTTACTCATGTTGATGAAAGTAGTAGGATATGGAACGAAAGGTTTAGACATTTGAATTTCAGATACATGCAACAACTTAGCAAGCAAAGATTGGTTGATGGTCTACCAGACATCCATTTCTCCAAGGGAGTGTGTGAGGGATGTGTTCTCGGGAAACACCCTCAAGAGAAATTCAACAAGGGAAAGTCTCATAGAGCTTTTGCACCTTTAGATCTGATCCATTGTGACCTTATGGGTCCTTTTTCACATTCATCCATCAACAAAGCAAGGTTTGTTCTCATTTTTGTTGATGATTTCTCACGTTTTACATGGATCTATTTTCTGAGGCGAAAATCTGAGGTCTTTCAACACCTCAAAGACTTCAAAGCCTTGGTTGAGACACAGTCTGGAAATAAGATCAAGGTCCTATGAATTGATAATGGAAGAGAGTATGTAAATCATGAGATCCATGATCTTTTCCAAGAGGTAGGGATCCAGTTGCAGGACACAGTTCCCTATACTCCGCAACAAAATGGAGTTGGCGAGCACAAAAATAGATCTCTAAAGGAGATGGCATCTTGCGTTTTGCATGCAAAGTCTCTACCATAGAGACTATGGGCCGAAGCACTTAATTGTGAAACATTCATCTAAAACAGATCTCCCCATATATATGTCAAGGATAAGACCCCCTACGAGGCTTGGAGCGGCCTCAAACTAGAAGTGACCCACTTTCTCATTTTTGGTTCACTTGCATGGGCCATTATTCCCTCTGAAAAGAGGAAGGCACTTGATCCATAGAGACCTGAGTGCATTTTTGTTGGATACCCCGATGGTGTGAAGGGATATCAACTCTATCCCCCCAGCTCCTCCCAGTGAAGGATTCCCTTGTGTTGCACCACTAAAAAAGATCAAGGGTTGTGTTTTGAGATAAGGGTCTCCGAATGAGGCATAGATGGATGAGAATATGGATTTTGGGGATGAGCATAAATAATAGTTAGATTGGTAAGTGCGCAATGAGATGGATAAGGGTTTTCACCTATTGGGGTCCTATAATCATAAGAGATTTGATTATTCAACTATCTATTTAGCATTTCTCTCGTGATGAAGAAGTCTAGCTTGCTAGGCTGAGTTGATTTCGCTTCTCCCTCCCTTCATTTCAACCAATCCTTCATCACCCTGCTGCATCTTTCATTCCCTCACCCTCCATTTCTTCACCCCTCCACCAATTTTGTCCCTACATGAATAAACAAGATTAGGCTAAAAAACACTAGGTTAATAATAAATCGTTAGTGGCATTGTTCATATTAGTTAGCTTAGTAAAATTAATTTAATTAGATTAGTGTAGTTAGATTAGTAAAACTAGGTTATGATTGCTAATAATAAATTAATTACTAATTAATTAATAGTTAATTAAAACCTAGGCTTATAACTAATTAACAATAATTAATTAAATAATTAAACAAAAAAAAACAATTTAAAAATTAAAACATAAAACAAAGTTTAAATAACAAATAAAACAATAATAAAATATTATAAAACAATTAAAAAACAAATAAAGAAAAATGAAAACAAGTAAAACTAAATAATAAATATAAATTAAAACAAAATACAATAAAAACACAAAACAAAATAATAATAGATAAAACAAAAAAACATATAAAACAAAACAAATAAAAAACAAAAACATTTACCTTATGCACATATACCAAAAACTTAAATCAATGCCCGTAAATTTTTCTGGACCCCCCTGCCATCCAAGATTTAATGAGGGGAGTGTGTGGGGGGGGGGGAACTGAAACCACCCTGGACAATTTTCACCTCCATGAGATTTCAGACCCCCCCCCCCCTTAATACCACTTGCCACCCTAGGGGGGTCCGAAATACCAACTTTCCATCAATTTCAAGGAGCATTTTCAAGCAAACCAGGAGGGTTTTTTAGAAATGGAGAGAGTTTTTTCTCCAAAACAGGCTGAAGAACAATAACCTCTCTCATGTTTTTCATAGGTATCAGGAATTGGGATAATCAAATCCATCTCTGAGCACTGTTTTTCTGGTTTCCATTTTTCCTATTTTTGTCATGTTTTTGAGGCAGATGTTTTGGAAATATGGATATGAATTTGGAAAAACCGAGAGAGGGTTTTGCTCTGGACAAAATCATGTACAATAACCTATTTCAGTTTTCGCACAACTATCATATTTTGGGATATACTAGCATCTAAGTTGACCCCTATTTTCAACAATCTGACCCTTTTTCATGGTAGACAGTTTAGAAATTTGAGGGGTTTGTTTCTATTTTTGGGTAGGTTGTTGAATTCAACCTAATGATCCTAAGGGAGAATATTTCAATAAAAAGAGTGTTGGTTAGTGTGGAATTTGAAAAGAAAAAGTGAAGACAGATCGCCAACAAACCCCAGTTAATCAAGCTCCAGAAATCCAAGCAGATATGCATGATCTCTATATCTTTGTAATCCGAAATCAAATTGGTTTAGATTTTCCTAAATTTAATGCTTCTCATTAATGACAGGATCATTGTAAATAATTTATAAATACTTATAATGTCGAAGTATTAAGGGTTGATCATTTGGGACCTGTTAGAAGGATGAATTTAATTTTGTAAAGCATCTCACAGAGCCTCCATAGATCAAATTTCAGTAACACAATTGCAACATGACATGATTCTTCTGTCAATTTCATTGGTGAAGTAATCTCCTTGTTAATTGTTCTACATTTTGAATTCTTTTAATGAGAAAAAATGACATAATTGGTTTAAATGTATCCTCTGTCACTTTCTTGGAATAATTTATGTGTTTTTCCAGTGAAGATTAAACTCAGAATTCTCAGCTGCTCTATTTTTAATTGGATTTCTTAATATGTTCCATCTTTCCCATGCATTAAATATTGAAGATCCAGTGGATTTTCCTATATTTCCTTTCACTATTAGCTTGTTATGACCTGGTTTTGATCCATTCTGAGATGTGACTCCATTGCCCAATAGTTTTTCCCTTGTTGTTACAACCAAACAATTTTAAAAAAACCTAAAAACCCTGTACTCTAATAACTAGCCTAACATCCAATCCAAACAAAGCTAAATCATACAGAGAGATCCCTCTCTGAGTCTTAGAGAGACAGATCCTTGAATCCAAAGTGTTTTTGTATTTACCTCTACCCATTTCTTCTTCAGCCTGAGAAATTACAGAGTGATAACACCAGCTTCGAAAGGGGACTAGTTTTGGGCTACCTAAATGCCTCAAGCAACAATCAAATGAAGTTCTTTGTACATTTTGGTATGAGGGATTTCCTTCCAAGATTTTGCAGGAGCTTCATTATGGTCCCCAACACATCTACATTGAGGCCCAATAACTCAGTGAAGCATAAAGCATATTAATGCTAAGAAGGAATAGTTTAGAAAGAGATGTGAATTGGATTCATTGTCTTTCTTACAGAGGATGCATTTTCCGGGACCTATGAAGTTTCTTTTTTACAATTTTTCCCAGATAGGGGCCTTATTTAATAATAGGAGCAACATAAATAGTTTTTCTTTTGCGACATTTTAATTTTGACAACATCTTCCCCCACCATGGTCGGGGATCTTCCTAGATTTCTTGGGAGAATTATGAGTAGCCTAACTGAGAAATATATTTACCAAAGGGGTTAAGAGACCAAATCAGTTGATCATCACAATCCAAAGGGTAGACAAAGGAAATTTTAAGAGAGCTAATGTGGTTGGTCCAAACTAAAGCATGATCCTTTCCTAGCCCTATGTAATATACACAAGGTATATTACAAACAACATAGAAAAGACGACTACTCGGTCTATCAGTGTTTCCGTTGATAAACCTTATTTTCCATGTGAATCATATAATGCTCGATGTGGTGGATCACTGAGAACTTGGTAAGATTCTCCTAATGTCTGAAAATTTTCTACCACTTGAGGATCATTTGGATTTTTATCAAGATGAGCTAGCCTATCCTTCATGTAATAAGATTTATTGATCTCTATTCTGGGGCTATGTGATTGACTCCAAGCATGTCATATTAATCGGTTTCTTTAACCATTTCTACACATTCCACAATTTCTAGAGAATCAGATGCAAAATTGATGTCCTCCATGAGCTCTGCTTCAAATATGGATTTGTTTCTTTTCCCTGTATATTCTATTTCCATAGGATTCTCGTTTGAGATGGACTTGACAACGGAAGAAATGTTGGAATTTTTTTTTCTTTGGTTATTACCATAAAAAAAAATTAGCTTGTCGACCTCAGGGTCCATCTTGGTGACAAAGGGATTCTTCTAGAGTTATTCTTGAAGCATGATTTGGATTTGGCGAAAACCCTCCTCCAAGAATACCAGGACTGCCTTCTCTATTAGTTCTTCTATTATTTCATTCACAAAATTCTTTATTTCTATGAGAGTGTTGCTCATATTTTCCATAATTTTCATGTTTTTAAGAATGTTGTTTTCCATCTTGAATGCATATGATGTTGGCTTCAACCAGGATTTCGCTTTGATACCAATTATAAGTTGTATATATATATATATATATATATATTATTTGTTGTCTATTCAAATGTAAAACAATGTGTATAAATATATGTACATGAGTAGTCACGTCTTTTTGTCTAAAAAGATGTGAATTTACATTAAAAGTAATAATTATTCCATTAATTATTTAATTAATAATTAATGGCATTGTAATATACACAAGGTATATTACATCCTACCACTTGCCAATTTAGCTAGAGTACCTATCCTGATTCTAGATCCCTTTCCTAGACTTGATTTAGGAAGAAAAACCCCTCTCCATTTATAGATTGTATAAAAAAATACAGGAGGATATAGTTATCATTACAACCAATCCAAGGGTCTTTACCTATAAGGATTTTTTCCGTGGAGCCTACTTTTCAAATTAGCCATTTTTTAATGAGGGTGAAAGCATTGAGAATAACTTTCCATACAATGGACCCATTTTGCATTTGTTTGATTGGATTACAAATCCAATCTACAATGAATTCTCGTGGGAAATATTTTTCCTAGATAACTCTGGTCCATAGACCCGAGCCTTCAATTAACCCCCACATTGTAAAGTCCCAACACACCAAAAGGTTGGGCAACATCTCTACATAATTTCACTATATTACCATTTTGTGGCAGCCCTAGCCACTCAGGCCGGGCCATGTAACACCACCAATAGAATGCTAAGCTCTGGTAGCAGATTAATTGTTCATCCCAGAGTACATATATATTGTTGGAGTTGCTTCACACACACCTAGGATTTATTTTTCCTAAGGCTTTTCCTTGTTTATTAGTCATAATTAGTCATTATCCAGTCTCCTATATTTTAGGGGAGAATATTCCACCTAGAGAATATTCTCTTTCAATTGACACTTTAGTTTGACTAGTTGAGTTGAGTTTAGATGTTGCATTGTTTTTTTCACCATGCAACATTGGGATAATCACCATGATAAGTCGACATTGACTTGGTATCATCACCAAATGGGCACATTAGCCTTGATTCTCTGAGTTAACTCCTCACTACTCTCTGTTCAGTCAATTAACTGAAGACTAGTTGACTAGTTAATTCAACTAGGTGGCAGTTCACTCTTGTAACTGCCTGAGAGACTAGACTAGGTGGAAGTTCACTCGAGTAACTATTGTGTGTGTCCATATCACTCTATAACAAAAATATGGTTCATTGGTTCTCCTCTAGTGCACACCCATTGAGCTATACAGAGTATATCATGTGTAAATTATTCATTTTCACAACAGTTAACGAGAATTCTTTCATTCTTTCTCTTCTTCTTCTTCTTTCTCCAATTCTCTCTGCAAATGTGTGTATTATTGTTTATATAGATATATTTTCTGCAGTTTCAACACATTTACATGGTATTAGAGCTGACAGACTTCTAATCAAAAGATACACCAAAAATGTTTGTAGGTACAAAAGATTGAAGACAGTGGAAAGATTTATTTCCAAAAAGAATTCATTCTTACACCTTACAACTATTTTGCATGGAAGGAGAAAATAGCCGTATATATCTGAACCAGAGGGTTTTATAGTTTAGTCTTGAATACAGATACATAACCAAAATCATCCATAGAAAAATCCAAGTACTTAAATCGCATGGATGAGGTACTCAGAACAATTTGCAGTCTTATTTCTCCTGATCTCCTTTTTCACATATCTTCCTGTAAGACTCCCAATGAAGCCTAGACAAACTTGGAAGGGATATTTTGAAAATAGGATGAGATGAGGGGACACATGTTGGAGGTGGTGTTTCTCACATTGGATCCAAAAAGCTTCGACAATATCTAAGATTTCCTTACAAAATTCAAGGTTTTACTGTCCCAACTCAAAGCTTGTGGGGTTGAAAAATCGAAGGAGTAGAAGAAAATGGTTCTCACAATTATCTCCAAGATTGGTCCTGAATTCTCTGTATTCATAGCACATTCCATTCTGTCAGATTCACCTCCGAAGCCACCTGGAAGATACCTTCTCTTGAGGACTTTATCGTATCCTTGACATAAGAGCAAACCAAGTTCATCAACATGGGAAAAATCAAAGGCCCAAAGGCGCATGCAGTCACTGTGAAATATGGAAGCCACAAATATCAGAAATCTAAAGATAAAGATAAAAAAAAAATCTCATGCACATCCGAAGAAGGAAGGGTACACAAAACCCTTCACTGATGCTTCCAGATCCAAAGGTAAAAAGGGAAGAAAAGGGGAGAAATGAACGTAGTGTCACAAAGGATTCCATTCAGAATCTACATGCATGCAAAAACAAATATATCTGATGTCTCAAATACTTCATCAAAACAACCTTGGATATTGCATCCCTGAGGGTTGCAAGAATAAGAAGCTAGAAGATCTAAATTCCAAGAAAGGCAATTCTAACCATGCCTTGATTTCCATCAACTCCTCTCCCGATGCTTGGATCATAGATTCAGGAGAATCACATCACATGGCTGCATCAAAAGCAGTATATTATTCTTTGCATGCATGCAAAGTTCCTCCCATTCTGATGGGGGACAAATCTTTTGTCAAAGTCACCCGCAAAGGAAGGACTGAACTCACCAACGAAAGCTTCGAGAACGTGTTGCATGTTCCCAAAATATTTGTCAACCTTCTCTTCCTGTATCAGATGGAGAATTCCGGCACTGGAAAGAAAGTCATATTCACACCAAATTCCATGGACATATACGACTTGCAAACGAAATCCAACGTTTCTACAGGTGGGGTAAATCATCAATCTAGATTGTATACATTTTCTGAATTCGTTGAATGTGATTCTACTTTACTGCTTACTCATGCTGACGAAAGTAGTAGGATATGGAATGAAAGGTTTGGACATTTGAATTTCAGATACATGCAAAAAATTAGCAAGCAAAGATTGGTTGATGGTCTACCAGACATCCATTTCTCCAAGGGAGTGTGTGAGGGATGTGTTCTCGGGAAACACCTTCAAGAGAAATTCAACAAGGGAAAGTCTCAGAGAGATTCTGCACCTTTAGATCTAATCCACTATGACCATATGGGTCCTTTTTTCATATCCATACATCAACAAAGCAATGTTTTTTCTCATTTTTGTTGATGATTTCTCACATTTTACATGGATCTACTTTCTCAGGCGAAAATCCGAGGTCTTTCAACACCTCAAAGACTTCAAATCCTTGGTTGAGACACAGTCTGGAAATAAGATAAAGGTCCTATGAACTGATAATGGAAGAGAGTATGTAAATCATGAGATCCATGATCTTTTCCATGAGGCAAGGATCTAGTTGCAGCACACAGTTCCCTATACTCTGCAACAAAATATAGTTGGCGAGTGGAAAAACAGATCTCCAAAGGAAATGGCATCTTGCATGCTGCATGCAAAGTATCTACCATAGAGACTATGGGCTGAAGCACTTAATTGTGAAACATACATCTAAAATAGATCTCCCCATATATCTATTAAGGGTAAGACCCCCTACGAGGCTTGGAGTAGCCTCAAATCAGAAGTGACCCACTTTTGCATTTTTGGTTCACGTGCATGGGCCAGGATTCCCTTTGAAAAGAGGAAGGCACTTGATCCATAGAGAATTGAGTGCATTTTTTTTGGATACCCCGATGGTTTGAAGGGATATCCACTTATTGATCTTTCCTCGGACCAGATCATCATTGAGTGTAGTGTACAATTCGAGGAAAGTGTCTCGCATGTACCTCAACAGCCGCATGCACACACCTTCACTTGTCCACCTATCCGAGATGATGAGCATGCACATGATGACTCTTCTTGAGAAGAGAGTTTTGATTCAGAGGATTCATATGATTCAGATTCAGATTTAGTACATTCAGATGCAAAGTCATAGTATCCAGATACAACTGTAGAGCCAGAGCAGAGGCCCAAGTGGGCACAAACTACTCTTTAGGATGCAGGGGATCTTGTTGGTGATCCAACCGATACTAGGAGGACTCGATCTGATTTCGAGGAGCCTCCTGTTGCACTCAGTGCCACTTAACCATTTCCCTCCAGGCATATTTTTTTGGTTCAATCTTTATGTCCACAGTCTTATGGTGAGACTGTTGGAAATCACTTTTGGGAATCCGCCATGCAGGAGGAGTACGATTCCCTCCTCGAGAACCAGACTTGGGATCTGGTTCCCCTTCCTTCTTGGAGGAAACTTGTCAGATGTAGATGGGTCTACAGGACAAAGAGTGCAGCAGATGGATAGATCATCAGATAGAAATATAGGCTTGTTGCCAAAGGCTTGCAACAGGTTCATGGTATTAACTATAATGAGACCTTCACTCCATACGATTGGAACTTTCCATTGTGACAGCCAAGGGATGGTAAGTCCATCATATGGACGTGAATAATGAATTTCTTTATGGTAATCTCTCTAAGGAGATCTTTATGGAGCATCCCTAGGGATTTATGCAATACTCATCTTTGGTATGTCGACTGAAGAAGTCACTTTATGGCCTTAAGAAGGCTTCGAGGGTATGGTATGCCAAGATGGAGTCCTACCTGTTGTCACAGAACTTTGTACGTTGTAAATCAGACCCGAATGCCTACATGCTCAGGACGACTAATTCACTTATACTTTTAGTTTTGTACGTTGATGATTTGTTGATCACCAGTTGCTCGACTTCAACGAATACTGAAGTCAAGTGGATTCCACATGACGGGTTTTTGATGATGCACATGGGTCCACTACACTTCTTCCTTGGACTCGAGATCAGTCAGGATGCATCAGGCATCACACTGTCTCAGGCCAAGTATGCACGAGATCTCCTTGAGAGATTTCACATGACAAACTGCAAGTCTTCTCCGACTCCTTTCCTATCAGGAGTTGAACTTGAATATGATGGGGAGACTCCACTAGTTGACAACACACTATACAAACAACTAGTGGGGATCTTGTTGTATCCCACACACTCCAGACCAGACCTCTCATATGCAATTGGAGCAGTTTCCAATTTCATGCAGGAGCTGCATGAGCTACATTGGAAAGATGCAAAGTGTATCCTTCGATACGTTCAGAGCACCATCACCTTTTGGATTCATTATGCAGTAGACTCTACATTAGATCTCATTGGGTTTACTGATTTCGACTGGGCTGGCAATAGCACTGATCGCAAGTCCACATCTGGTTACTCACTCAGTCTTGGTTCCGGGCCTATCTGTTGGTCGAGAAAGAAGAAATCCACCATTGCTCTATCTTTAGCCGAGGAATAGTACAAAGGGGTAGTTAACATAACCATTTAGGTTATGTGGCTACACCATTTTCTCACTGATTTGGGAATTTAGTTTCATCGACCGATCGTCATCTGGTGTGACAAACAGAGCACTTTGAAGTTCTGCAGAGATCCAGTTCAGAGGCAACAGACGAAGCACATCGATATTCACATGCACTACATCTGGTACTTATTACACGAGGGGATCATTGAATTGCAGTTATATCCTTCAGCAGAACAGATGACATACATATTCACCAATACCTTCATTGAGGAAAAGTTCCATTCTCTGCGAGGTCGTCTTGAAGTGAAGGACACAGTTTCCTAGCAATTGCAGTTCTTCTTTTTACATACATTGTTCCTTGAGCGGGGGGGGGTTCCCATGATTTTTTCCCTCTTTCCTCACTTTATTTCAGTGTATATTTTGTATTTCGGGTACCTAACATGGCCTCGTTGTCGGGACCCATTCTTTATTTTCACCATAGTGATGTTTAGGGGGGGTGTTGGAGTTACTTCACACACACCTAGTATTTCGTTTTCCTAAGTTTTTTCCTTGTTTATTATTCATAATTAGTCATTATCCAGTCTCATATATTTTAGGGGAGAATATTCTCTTTCAGTTGACACTTCAGTTTGACTAGTTGAGTTGAGTTTAGGTGTTGCATTGGTTTTGTCACCATGCAACATTGGGATCATCACCATGCTAATTAGACCTTTCCTTGGTATCATCACTATACTGGCACATTAGCCTTGATTCACTGAGTTAAATCCTCACTACTCTTTGTTTAGTCAATTAACTGAATACTAGTTGACTAGTTAACTCAACTAGGTGGCAGTTCACTCTCGTAACTGCCTGAGAGACTAGACTAGGTGGAAGTTCACTCTTGTAACTGCTACTGTGTGTCCATATCACTCTATACCACCATTATAGCGCATTGGTTCTCCTATAGTGCGCACTCATTGAGCTATATAAAGTATATCATGTGTAAATTATTCATTTTCACAATGGTTAATGAGAATTCTTTCATTCTTTCTCTCCTTCTTATTATTTCTCCAATTCTCTCTGCAAATGTGGGTATTATTGTTTATCTAGATCAATTTTGTGCAGGTTCAAAACATTTATATATATTACATGCATTTCTAATGAAATAAAAGGTAATAAAATATATTGCTACCATACTAACTAATGCGAAATTGACTGTAAATCATACATGCAATAAAAGCACATGATACCATTGTAAGAATCACATACATGCACAACAAACATCATTAACGCATAATTGATACTTATATTTGGATTGTGAATACCATTGAATGCGTGAATACCTTCCATGAACCTCCCATCCTTAGACCACACTACTCATCACTCTCAACAGTGGGTCATCCCCGAGATGGGACTAAACTCCACCAGGAAATGGATTCCTAGGCTTGGAAATACTAAAAGGAAGTCACACAGTTCAACAGGAAGGATTCTCTAAGGATCCACTTACGCCCACTACTCACATACTCTCATTCCCCACATGCATGTCCCACCCCAAGAGTATACACGTTCACTGTCACATTTCATCGGCTACTCCACCTCCCTTTCGGGGCTTCAACAACAGGCCGGACAGGAACTCTCAGAGCTCTGTAGTTGCTACTGGACTCCCTCCAACATAATTCACTTCCTCATCACATTATCTCACCTGGATAGAGTTGCTCACAATCCTAGAAACTTGCCTCTTCAATCTACGAGCTTGAGAACTTGACTTTGCAAACAACAGGTCTAAAAACATGTTTCTTCTATCCATGTCCTGAGACAAACGGGCAAGGGAGAAGGAAACAATAGAACTCCCATAAGGCAGAGTATGACTCACAACAATAGCAATGTGTGAGTGAACTTGTCAACATAAAGGTGGTTGACTAGTCATATAATGGCGAGAATGGTGAGAGTGT